>JAEAOA010000229.1:392500-397500 GCA_016746295.1 Potamilus streckersoni
TGGACGTTCTAATCACTCAGGCTTCCAGAAGAATTGGTATGAAATTTACCGCTCTTCTGAAGCAATATCCGATTCCAAAAATTAATTAATTAATTATCGTCTTTAACTTAAGTCATTTTGTCAATAAAATTAGTGTTCTACGTCCTGTAAATAGTCTCGAAAATATCTCACACTAGCGGACGTGTAAGATTTAAAGTAACAATCTGCAGTTAACAGCACAAGCTCCTAATAAATCGCCATCCAAAAATATCGCCTCTTATTTTGGCGGTGTTGGCGATCGTTATAGACGACATCATCCAAGGTGCTGTATGAGTCTAGTCATTTTCTTCTGATCGCTACTATAACTACATTTTCGATAACCAATGGTCGTTGAACCAATTCGCTCCATATTTATCATTTTCATTCATAACTGAGATGGTACCCACCGCTCTGATGTCTGATCATGAGTAGCCGAAAAATTCTGCTTAAATCGCTCGTTACATGTACGTAGCAAATTAATCAGAAATAAACAAAGAGGTCTCAGTACAATCAACAACGCTCTTCCCCATGTATCTACAAATTAAAACGTTCACTCACGTCTCCTTTCGAGTCCAGGTGTAAAGACGTCATAAAACTTGCTATGCTAAATACTTCTTTAATTATGTAGCGTTTTCTTGGTCAGTTGCTGACGCTTGCTAAATGCAGCCCCGATCTGAGACAAAATAGCGCACTTTTACAGGTATTGTCTGGGTTTAGCTCTGTAGGACACGAGTCCATTCTGAATGTTGTGAGTCGATGACTTTAGCTAGGGAGGATGCTATAAGGTCGATTATTTCATCTTGTATATATATATATATATATATATATATATATATATATATATATATATATATATATATATATATATATATATATATATATATATATATATATATATATATATATATATATATATATATACAAGGGAGTCAAAATGCAAAAATTAACAGACCATGTCCTGCCGTCTCACAAAGCACATGCAGATTTCGATGTATGCAGTTTGTTAAAAGTAATCAGTAGAACCAAAAAAAAAAATAGACATTGATCTGGTGCCACATACTGCGCCAGCAGATAAAAGTCTGTATTGCTTGTAGTTGAACTCGAATTATAAGCGAGTACTTACGATTGATATTGTGCCAAGAAACTTCGTTATCCTGCTGAAAGGTTCTTAGTTGCATGGTTACTCTTACCATTTGTGACAGATGAATCTATTCATTTAAAACATATATTAAAAATCTTGAATTGTCTACCTTGATCAATTATGAGGGATTTTACATTGAAGCAAACACCACCACCCCAAAACAGCAACAAATAAAAACAACAAGCATCAATTAGAGAGAGAGATCACCTAAACATTACGGTAAATGCTTTAAATAAAAATTCAAATAGTTTTAAAAGTTTGGCAGTTAAAATCTGTATTGCTAGTTTGTAGCAGGCAAACATATCTAAATCCAAATGAACCAACTGCACAAGCTATCGGCTTTCATTCTCATCCTTCAAACTGTACAAGCTAGCGGCTGTCAATCTCATCCTTCAAACTGTAGAAGCTATCGGTTTTCGTATTCTTCCTTCAAACTGTACGAGCTATCTGCTTTCATTCTCATCCTTCAAACTCTACAAGGTACCCACTTTCATTCTCATCCTTTAAACTATACAAGCTATCGGATTTCATTCTCGTACTTTAAGCTGTACAAGCAATCGGCTTTCATTTCCATCCTTCCAACTGTTTATGCTGTCGGCTTTCATTCTTATTATTCAAATTGTACAAGCTTTCGGCCTTCATCCTCATCATAATACACTGTACAAGCTATCGGCATGATTGAGGCATTCGTAGAATGTGTCATATACGAATGGTTGGATCAGAGATATACATAAAATGTGTCGTACATGATTTTAGCTGGATCAAAACATACATAAAATATGTCGTAAATGACCTTAGCTGCATCAGAGATATACATAAAATGTGTCATATATGACTTTCGCTGGATTAGAGACATTCATAAAATGTGTCGTATATGACCTTAGCTGCATCAGAGATATACATAAAATGTGTCGTATATGACTGGTTGGATCAGAGACATAAACAAAATTTAAGACTCATTTGGCTATAAGAAAAATATATCATTAGAAAAATAATTAAATCATTCAAACAGACTCCTTCTTTATTTTACTCCTAACGACTATAAACAAAATAAAACAATGCAAAACAAAATTTGCAACAAAACAAACAGATCGAAAATATGCATGCTGGAGTTCCGCGTAAGTTATTAACATCAGTCACGTGTTATGCAGTAGTTTTGCCTATTTTTTTTTTTAGTTTATTCACGAGTAGCATAAAGGAAGGAAATATATAATATTATCTCACATTTTATAGAAAACAATGTGTACGGTGGTGGCTAATTAATAGATAATGATGTCTTTAGCATGGAGCAAAACGATTCTTCCACGTTCGATAACAGGATCTAGTATTGAACGGGGTTTATTCCTATCTTTCTGAATCAATACTCCGATAGTTTGATACTTAATGTGAGGAATTATACATTATCTAGTTTACGTATCAAATCACTGGTATTGACTCGGCACTGGGTTTTACCTGGATACCTTTAATGTATTTGTACCGCGTATGTTTACCTTTATTTACCTATGTTCGACCTTGCTTTACCGGTTATATTTACATAACAGGACGCATGCGGTACCTACGTGGTTTGTAAAGGACCTATTTTGAAGTTTGTCTTGATCGGAATGTGTGTGCAGGCATATGCGCGCTTTTGTGTCCACAGTTTGTCCAAAAATAGCACTTATTCGACAATGCTTCGTGTTAACTGTGTGTGACTCACTTAGCCTCAAAGCCGTCGAGGCTGACAAATCTGCTACCCTCAGCAAGACTCAAAAATATAACACCAAGACGGAAAGGTCTGAAGCAGTTTCTGAATTAAGGGGTGGGAGACAAAATAGGTTACTAAAATAAGATTTCTAGGAATGGACCTTTTTCGTTGACAGATTTAATTAATTCAATTAGACATGAAATTCAATGGGATTGCATAAAAAATGGTTAAGATGTATTATTTTTGGAAATTGCGCAACGGAATTAATAACTTGAATTATTTGACAAGATGATATCATTGTTCCTGACATAGGACGTTTATACAGATAGTTAACTTGTATGCTTAATCTAAGAATATAAATATATTTCATAAAAATGACGATTTATTCAAAACTTTCTTGAAGATAACACAATGTTTTATACTATATCGATTCGTCTTGTTGATATATTTCACTTACAAAAGTGAAACAGTATATAACCAACATACACCATACGGAGATATATATTAAAAATAAATAAATGAATGAATAAATAAAAAAATAATAGTCCACTATTTTATTTTTACATTTATATTTATTTATTTATAATTGTCCACAATATTTTTATGTTATATACAAGTTGCAGTTATCTCTGAACTTTCTATCAAATACGTTCCAAGTTCAATCTGATCATATGGTTTATCATGGTACATAAAATAAGCTTCTAAAAACATGATTATGAAGCTATCAAATTAAACAAACGGAGATGCGTTGTTTATTATAAGGTCCAGATTAATTAAATACCCTCCACCCCACTGTTATGTAATGTTTACGATGTGTAACTTTCAGGACTACATATATCAGCAAATGTACATACTATTATTTATATTGGTACTGGTTTAGTTACTAAAACTTGCAAGGTAATGACTTATTGAAATATAAATTATCCAAATCTTTTTTTCCGCCCCACCTAAATATCGATTATCGACCATTTTTAGATTAACTGTTTATTGAAATATAAAGCGTAAGTCACCGCGTGCAGGGTTATTAAAACAGAAGGCAAGTTTATGTCAACATAGTCTACACGGTAGCTAAGAAAATGCGACCTTCTGGTACCAAGACCTCTTTCTGACCCAGTGACACATTGATTCACAAATCCTAAGATATCGAAACTTGCAATGTACGTCTTGGGGCATGTCCTTGTTTATTTCAATCGCTGATACAAAGATATAGACCAATCAATTCAACATGTTAAACCATTTCGGCTTGAAAAGTACGGCTTTCAGCATGTCCCCTTGCATTTCGAGTTACCGGTATTGAAACCGGAATCATACGTATAATGTAAACATAATTCCCTAAAGCTATAACCGTAACAAAATAGTTAAAAGTTACTCGGATTTAGAAAATCAATAACATTCATATAAAAAAAAAAATAATGACTCTATTTCCAGCGGATAATATGGCATTGCATTTACACACACACAAACACACACACACACACACACAGACACACACACACACATATTATGATAAATCAGAAGACCTTCCTCTTTCCATCGTTTCTTTCGCTACGTGTTTTACCGTTTTGGGTTCTAAATAATTTGTTCTACCTTCTTATTTTACATCTAGACGTATAGCGCTTTGAAAATAAAAATCAGCCACGTGCATATATGTAACATACTGAGATGAATAATTTACAAAAGGAAGTTACAGAAGAATCATCTTTATTTTAGATTTACTACTGACACATTTGTGGAGATAAAAGGAAAATGCCAATGAAAATGAAAGTGTCATTAATCT
Organism: Potamilus streckersoni; assembly: GCA_016746295.1. Lineage (NCBI taxonomy): Eukaryota > Metazoa > Mollusca > Bivalvia > Unionida > Unionidae > Potamilus > Potamilus streckersoni. The sequence goes on from JAEAOA010000229.1 coordinate 397,121, forward strand.
CTGAGCTGTTGGCTAGACAACGTATGATCAATGAGATTTCTCTATTGAAAAGTAATTCATTCCAAAGTTTAGATTAACATGACCACTATGAATTTGATCAAAAGGTTACCACTACCAACATGAATAAAGAGCAAAGGGCTTTGAAATCTTCTTTTATTTAACATTTGTTGAATCATTATTAAAATTTATTATTTAAACTCTGGGCCAGAATTTGATTCATCTCTCACAACGGATAGGCAATATCAACATCATTTCTTTGTACGCCCTTTAAATGGGTTATATTAAAACGATCGTAACTATACATGCTTATTTTCGCAGGTAGACATTGAATCTGCAATAAATTTCGATGTTCTTATACTTTTTATGTAATACTCAAATGA
>JAEAOA010000229.1:400000-467500 GCA_016746295.1 Potamilus streckersoni
TTTGAAGGAATTGGATATAAACTCTACTAAAAATCATCTTCTACATGTAAGTTCGGTTTGATGTTTTGACGCTACAAACGCACACTATACTATTTGGTGCCCAACAATGCGAGCAAATTACCCTGCCATCATACACACCACATACACACTTCAGTTGCTGACCAGACCGGATGAGACAGAAGATTCGAATCCACATCCTTTTCTCATGGGTCAGGCATGATGACCACTGAGTCACCACATGTCCTACATAGAAAAAACATCTCTAAATGCTTTCTACCATGACTTATGCTTCCGGGATGGTTTCTTTATGGTTGCATTTTGTTTTTCTTGTTCTTGATACAGATACAGTCAAATAATGCCCTTTTTACCATAGATCAACTCAACATTTTTGAGGAATAAACTGCGGTCGTTACCTAAGGTTTGATACATTATATATGTGGCCCAGGTTGTGGTTTCTAGTGTATATTTTATAGTCGTTTATTATTATTATTATTATTATTATTATTATTATTATTATTATTATTATTATTATTATTATTATTATTATTATTATTATTATTATTATTATTATATTATTATTATCACATATTAACCCTATAACAACTTCAGGAGTCATATAGTCAGTTATAATCCGTTGCAAAGGACATTAATCCAGATATTGTAGTTATCGCAAAAAGTATTTAAATGAGAAGAATTGAATATGAGGATTTGCATACTATAGTACGTAACATTCATGGATACAAATCCTTGCTGTATGGGCTTCGAAAGGGCGGCTAAGCATAGGCAACTATGCGGATTTCACATTAAAACAATACATTATTTAGATTTTTCTAATTTAATATTATACTTTTCATTCTGGACATCAAACATGCAAATATTCAAAACCAAAACATGACAGAGATAGGCACAATCTGTCAATGTGAAAATATTAATGTGATAACACTGAGGCTGGTAAATCTGTTAGTATAAAAATATTATTGTGATAACTCTGAGGTAGGCATAATCTGTTAGTAAAAAAATATTGGTGCAATAACCCTGTGGTAGGCAAAATCTGTCAGTGTGAAAATATTAATGTGATAACACTGCGGTTGGTAAATCTGTTAGTATGAAAATATTATTGTGATAAGCCATAGGTAGGTAAAATCTGTCAGTAAGAACATATTGGTGCAATAACCCTGAGGTAGGCAAAATCTGTCATTGTGAAAATATTAATGTGATAACATTGAGGTTGGTAAATCTATCAGTATAAAAATATCGTTATAACCCTGAGGTAGGCAAAATCTGTCCGTGAGAAAATATTGATGTTTATAACCCTGAGGTATGCAAATTATGTTATTGGGAAAATATTGATGTGATAACAAAATTATGAGTTTTGGGGAACAAAGAGGAAATTCACAAGACCACTTACGCGAATACAATGTTTGAGTAGACTGGTATATTTTTCCTTATTTGGTTAGTCAATATTCAGTCAAAGAATTTTAACATATTCTGGTTCATTCAACTAAAGTGACAAAGCTTTTCTTATATGGGAACAACTGTCCCACTTAATTGTTTCCCCACCATTAAATACACTTATATATTGTTTGTAAGTTTACGAAAAGAATGTGCATTGCTATTTTAAATACAGTTTGATATAGAATGTCAAGCAACAATCGATTCATGGCTTTTGCACTTATTGCTATACAAATGGCATACCCTCTAAAACTATAACGTTGGCGACTGTTCGATAGATTTGTCACACTGTATGTGTGTGTGTATTTGTGAGTGAGTGAGTGAGTGAGTGAGTGAGTGAGTGAGTGAGTGAGTGAGTGAGTGAGTGAGTGAGTGAGTGAGTGAGTGAGTGAGTGAGTGAGTGAGTGAGTGAGTGAGTGAGTGAGTGAGTGAGTGTTTTTTTTTTTAGATATCTTTAAAATGTTGAGTCATATCGCTACGATGTCTGCAGTATGGCAGTTCATAGTAATGTCGTGCCACAGATATGTAGCATCATGTCCCACCCAGTCACACTTTCCTGATACCAGGTTAACCAAACTTCTTAATGTTGAGTACTACGCGAGGCAGCTGCTAGTACCATTTTTTTTTTAAATCTTTGGTATGACTCGGGAGACCTCTTACATTCGAGGCAGATGCTCTAACCATTTAGGCTATCAGAGCGGTTTTCCGACTTGGAACATGTTTAATTATTAATATGCATAAATTAAACTTATCGAATATTTGAGATATTTCCCAAAGTAATCGGTTGATCGTTACCCAATAATGATCGCGGATATAGATGAATTCAAATGATTTAGTGATTTGCACTAAATAAACCTACATAGCTTCCCTATCTATGGACAGCGCACTTAATCCTCCCTGCAATCAAGCAGTGCTTGTAAAAATTTATGAGTTCTTTGAGAGGACGGGGATAATATTTGGGACTTATTTAAGGGTTGTAGAGTGCAAGAGATTGAACAAGGACACATTTGAGTGCTGTAAATTGCACGACAGAGATTTATCGGACAAATATAATCCATGCACCAAGCACAAGTGAATAAATGATGGGATACATAAAAGAAAGTGTGCACCAGGTGTATCTTCTAGTCCATGTTATATTACCTATGCAATGAAACTACATTGAATCGGCGTCTCTGCTGCTGGGCTTTCTCCATGGACTGGACATCTAATTAACGTATCGCATTATATAACTGAAACTAAAACATCCGTCGAAACATTTTGGAGAAGCGACCAATGTTATCGCTGTCAAAGTGTGAAAAAATCACGTGATTTATATGAGCGCCTGCAGCTTGTGGGACATTGGAACCTATATCAATTGAATGTCTGCCTGCCTTGAAAGTTACAACAGGCATAATTTAAATATTTTTCATAAAGTATTATGCATGCCTTAAAACAGTAATGCTTATTCATACTGGGTAACTTTTATAATAAAATATTTTTGATACGCTAATTATTTGAACGAGGTTGTCTATGCATTGGATTAGTTCAATTCACCACAAAACGATCGAATCGTAATGAAAACTTTATACAATTTTCTCCAATACAATATGGACAAACCTTTCTGGTCACAACATTATATGTTTATGAAACGATTCCTGTCTTAGATTAATTATATTTCTGTAACATTGTGATAAATTTTAGTGCTTAATATACACAAAACGAGACGAATATTTCATACAAGCAAACGTTTACATGGACGAATAATTAACGTGATAAAACGTTCATTGGTTACTTTAGAATATCAATTAATTGTTGTTTGTTTTTTTTAAATATGATCGCTGGTGAAATATTGGAGCTGTTTTGAAAACTCGATATTTTTCCATAGCTAAGCGTACACACACACACACACACACACCAGTCTTATTGGTACTTTTATAGGTTGGTGTGCAATTTCTTGCGTCGCTTTCAGTTAAATAGCTATCTCCAAGTAGGGATCATTAAACCTAAAAAAGTATGGGGGAAAATGCTCTCAATAATTTTCCAAATGATAAGAAGTGAATAAATATTCAGGAACATTTTACAGGTTGAAGATCGCGGTATTTTTCTTATCAAAGACAAAAAAGTATGATGTGTAAATGATATTGTTTTCAGTATGACCTAATTATTGCCATCAGATCGTTTACTGCAACAGGAAGTCTGTGCGGCCAGTTTACGGCTGGTCGTCAATGCTAAAGATTTTCCTGTGATTAATAGGCAATGACAAATCCAGATAACTAAGTGATATTTGTCTGTGTCAGCATCATGACAAATCTGGGTAACTGAGTTACAGTCTTAATCCTGATTCAAAACATTTAATTATTACAGTATTTGGTGTGTCCTTTATTTAGCAAGGATAAACCAATCACATTCTGGGTATTGGTATACGATATATGAATGCGAAAGAACGAAAGCACACAACTTTCACATAATATACAAGAAACAGTGGTAGCTCAGTTGGTAGAGCGTTAGATTCGAATCCGTGGGTCGCTTGATCGATACCCACTCAGACCATCCCGAGTTGGTTGCCTCGTCATATTCTTCGAAAGGGCACATAGCTCTCATTTCCTCAGAAACAAATTGCTAACAATATCTTAAAAGTCCTAAGCCAAATGAAACAAAAAGGTTTTCACTGAGATATTATTATGTAATAAATTTATATAGCGGACGCGTTTATTTTGCAGTGCTGGTTTTCAGTTGACAACCGATAAGCTACACTTTTTATTAAGCTTTCGTTCCATTCAAGTATGTTTCCAAACGGTCAGCTAAGCATTTTAGTATCGTACAGTTTTTCTAATAGATATATGATATATCCCTCACAGACGTGTTATCACAGTGTTGTTATTAATATTGTTATTCTATAGTCTCATAATGAATTTTGCCACGAATAAATTATTCATCAATGTTAACATTGTAGATAGCAGAAATCCAAAGAAAAAGTAATCCCTGATTGAATTAAACAGATACATAGATTTACATACTTATGAATACTGTCATTTGTGGGAGAGATGTGTGATCCCCATTCCGTACGATGTGTCGGTTATTGTTATCTAATAGTTGATCAACCACGGTGTTATTGCCCAGATCTAGTAAGAGATAAAACAAAATATGAAATTGATAAATGGAATAACATGCATCTGAGCAGTGATATAGAACAGGACAACACGAATCACCGCATGCAAATTATAATAATTTTATCAATTATATAAACAAAATGAAGTTGAACATGACATTTGAATGGTTCTCTTTCTCTTAGAAACAGTTACAAAATTTATGCAAATTCAATTATCCGTTCCGTTACATCAATAAAACAATTTCTTCATCACATAATCGAGTGACTAATTGAACTAAAATTGCGGTCACGTCAGCATCACCTGGTTCCTTCCGGTCTTTTCCCCCCAAAACTGATGGTGATAGGCAGGCGTAGCCATATCTCTCTCTCTCTCTCTCTCTCTCTCTCTCTCTCTCTCTCTCTCTCTCTCTCTCTCTCTCTCTCTCTCTCTCTCTCTCTCTCTCTCTCTCTCTCTCTCTCTCTCTCTCTTCGTCTCACCAACCGTCGTGGTTGTAGACAGCGCTTTTTTTCACTAAAAGTGCACTTATGAAGCTATTTTTCCTTGTGGTTTATTGAGAATCGCTCTTGCTATGCAGCCTATTCTCTCTAATTTCGTGTCCACGTGTTTCCGAAACAGGTCTCTTGGATAATATAGCAATAAATACTTGCTCAAATTATGACTCCCCTAGGAATTTAGACTAACTAATTTCAGGAGTGCGATTCCTTAAAACTTTGAATTTCATCAGGGACCACCCCAAAATCATCGTTTATTATGACGGAACGATTGTAACACTTACCGAAGTAAAAATAATTCTATCTAGACAGCCTTTGTTAATAACTATTCTAACAGTATCATTTTCAAATGACTCAGGATTTTCAACAAAAAAAAATTGCTCTGGTTTGCATTAGTTTTGTTGACTTACATGTGTTTTAAAATGTGTTTTATGTTCTGCGCTAAATTTTAATAATGAGGTACTAATGAATGTCAAAGAACTAAACTTCCATCAATAAAATATTTTCTGCTCTTAGCAGTTTAGTATAGCACGAGATTGTATCCCCTTTTATCATTATCTTGTTTCTTTCAAGTAAAATAAACACTTTAATCAGAAAGAACTACTGTAAATCATGCAAGTTTAATGCGATACCTGCAAGATACTTGATATGTAGAAACATTTTTTGAAGAACTACTTTCCAAATATGAAAATCGTGGCTAGAGAAGTTTGAATGATATTTATTACAAGTGATGAAATATAGCCGCCATTACTTTCTCAATACAGGCATCCGAGTCAAATAGATATATGTACCTATCCATAACAGTGTTGCAGGAAGTTTTATATCTTCACGGTTTTAGCAAAAACTGTCTAACACTACCCATCCATCTGGTACACGTTTTATCCATCTACCTCATGACATCGTACTGACGCATACATCCTTCGGGACAGACTTCCAGAAATAGCAAAATATCCAAACTTTGCCACAACCTCCATACAGCCCGGATGTGGCTTCGGGTTAACTTTGACTCGATCCTGTTAACAAAGCTTCGCTGAAGTCGCCATGTTGATGGAATCAGAACACAATTAATAATTCTGGTTCAGTACCCACGAATGTACTCCAAGTCTATTTTTAGATCATTTTTTTTTCCTGGCTCTGTTTGGTGGTGATTCAAGAGCTAGATTTGTGTCTGCTACGCACGAGCTTATATAACACCGATTCAGTGTCATCATTGTTTTGGTGATGCGTGCTTAGTCGTGACAGTATATGGGTTGGTGCGTGTAGGCAAGGCGATGTGTGCCATTTACTCGCGGAACTGGTTTCGAAACTCGGTAGAGTACGATTTTAATTTCTCTAACCTGTATGATAGTATTGTTTGTATTAAACTATTATTTCTGCCCACTATTATCAAGATTCTATTACAGAATCCAGGGATAGCACAGTCTGTTCTGTCTGGTATATATTTATAATTATTTTTAATACAAAAATCCTATATACCTTGATTTCTTTCATAGGAATTTGGAACGACTGTGTATATATATGATAATTATTTACTATGTCGTCATGCAAGTGTGTCTGCTACGTACGAGCTCATATAACACCGATTCAGTGCCATCATTGTTTTGGTGATGCGTGCTTAGTCGTGACAGTATATGGGTTGGTGCATTAAGGCAAGGCGATGTGTGCCATTTACTCGCGGACCTGGTTTCGAAACTCGGTAGAGTACGAATTTAATTTCTTTAACCTGTATGATATTATTGTTTGTATTAAACTATATATATATATATATATATATATATATATATATATATATATATATATATATATATATATATATATATATATATATATATATACACATATATATATATACCGATGTCAATGAATATTTAATTACCTCAATGAATATTTAATTACCTCAATATTTAATTACCTCAACAAATCTTCCTGCTCAGATATTCAGATATTTCTTTCAGACGTTTGATATTTTAATACAGAGAAAAATTAAATTCATGCATTTTGTCTGATGTTACCAAAACACAGGTTGTAATATCAATAGATATTTACAGAACATGGACCACGGGCGTGTCTTATGAAAAGCCGCCTTCAAGTATTTTTAAAACCTAAATAAACAAAGTCAAAATTTTTATGATATAATTTGGTTGTGTTGTCAATTCTCGAGGAAAAATATGTAAACTTTGAGGACATATTGGTAAACGATGCTTTAACTGTTTTCTACATGCAATCCTTAAAAATGCTGGGGAAAATCGTCCCTATTAAAAAAAATCTCATTACCCATAACGCTGGTTATTTCACGGAAATATCTTTGTTTTATGTCACGGTCATTTTAGGTGCTCATTCTAGCACAGTAGTCAGGTTAGATGCAGTTAATTCTTGATAGTTCTTTAACGAAATTGAATTTTTATTGTAGATTTTCACATGATCCACATGTGGCAACCAAACTGATACTATAGTATTTTCTTATTGTTACATGCCTTTATATTCTATAAATTATAAAAGTGGTTGTCGCACGTATACAACTTGAATTGTTTAAAAACAGCTCCAATTGTGGCACAAATTGGACATTGTATTGTCACATGTGACGCCTTGAGTATGCGCATGTTACGTTATGTCTACAAAAAAATTAAACATCAATTGTAATTTTAAGTTTTTCAAGGCTAATCAATGTCATCCTGACCATTGTGTCGGATTTTTTGTAGCAAGAAAGAGGTTTTATAATACCTGTCCTTTCTATACATAGCATATTGTTGGATGGACAGACAGGGTATTGTTGCACAGACAAAAAAGTGTACTGGTGGATCGACAGACAGGGTACTGATGGACAGACAAACAGGATACTGGTGGATAGACAGGCAGGGTACTGGTGGGTAGACATATTGGGCCAGATAGATAGACATGATACTGTTGGATAGACATACATGATACTGTTGGATAGACATACATGATACTGTTGGATAGACATACATGATACTGTTGGGCAGACATGCATGATACTGTTGGATAGATAGACATGATACAGTTGGATAGACATACATGATACTGTTGGACAGACGTAACTAATAATGCTGGACAGACATGCATGATACCATTGGACAAACATATATGATACTGTTAGACAGATATGATATTGATGGATAGACATACAGTGTACTGGTGGATAGACATATAAAATCCAGGTGAATAGACACACATGATACTATTGGATAGACATATATGATACTGTTGGATAAATATGTAGCATGCTGGTTTATATGCAGACATGACGCTGGTGGATATATATATATATATATATATATATATATATATATATATATATATATATATATATATATATATATATATATATATATATATATGATACTGGTAGATGACAGGCAGGATACTGGTGGATAGACAATATTTAGAACCATATATTTAAGAAAAAGCTAAAAATATTATTCCATTGTATCATATTTTTATTAAACAATTGGACATGCAGTTACGTATGCCTGCAGTTATATATGCACGTAGTACATAATCAACGTTATATTAAATACATAGAACGTGACTTAAGAGACAAAATCACATGCCTGTAAAATATATCTACGACAATCATCTCTCTGAATACTTACACAAACGTCTACGTACGGTCATTTACATCTGTGAGTATAGCATATGACTCGAGCGAAATTATTAACAAACAATCATTAATGAATAAACAAAGCAAATAAAACTCTCATACAAACAGACTGGTCTACAATTAATTGAATGATAACATATTGAACTTTTGAGGAAAGGTAACAGTTATACAGTCAGTATACTTTAAAAAAAAAAACAACAACATGTACGTCCAGTATTATGGCCCTGATCATCTTGTTGTCGAGATATTTTATCAATAGATCAGGTGACTGCAGTGTAGATAAAGATATTGGTCAACAATGGCTGCAATCGCAAAGTGAAAGTGAATACAGATGTAGCAAACATGTTTAATAAGTTAAGAATATATCATTCGTGTACTCTCATAAATTCATACAAGAACGCAGCGCATTCTTACTCACAGACAGTATGATGTCATGTTATTTACACTTAATAAGACACAGCAAAATACAAAATAAATAAATTAAACATGTACGTGTATATCACAGCCCAAAGCTTCGTTGAAACAAAGAATTAGTGATTGAGTTGCACAATATTTTACTTTCTTGTCTTACAATAACTAAATGTACAGATAGGGTAGTATGCCGGTTTTATAGCAAATAAATATAAATTAACTGTAATTATACAATGGCTTGAGTATACAGCGTGTTACACTGACGTTTTGCTGTATGAATTTTAAACACAAGCCAAAATTTAGCTCAATTTTAGATGTATTCTATTAAGTATCGCTTCGATTATTTATATTTACGCCAAATAGTACATACAAAAGTACGTGTAATTGCAGCATATCTTAAGATTTATCCGTTTTGCGTTAAATCTGTAACATTTACCATTTATTTGTTATGCAGCTTACATTTCACAAATTCGTTCTGTCACAGTACCTACGACGATAAATATAATTGACACAAAGCCATACTCTTTTTCAACGAAGAACACCTTAAACAATTACATACTGGGCAGAGTCACTTCTACGCTTTCTAATAGCACCATGAAAGACACGTGTATAACCAATATTTAAATATTTACATGCGTTATAGGAAAGCTTATGATAACGGGATGAGTACAAAAACAAGCTTCAAAAGACTAAGATCTGGGAATCAAGTTCCCTTTATTTACTTGGCACAATGGAACTTTGTTCATGTCTTGGACACAGCTTTTCTCAGTTGTCAGAAATGTCATTGAATATTTTTTAAATACAAGCTGTTATCATTTATTGCTAAACAAAACAACTCTTATCTTTGGTGAAATATCGAGTTATGATCAGGAAATTTCATTCCAGATAGATTGCCTACTTCAATCCGCTACAAATAATTCTTCCCTTGGAAACAATTAATGATTGTGCGACAATAAAATTAAGATATATATTATGTTCAATGTTTATATCTTTGTAATAATATGAACTTTATTATAAGTAACTATCTTTACAGTATAGAAGTAGAGACGTTTGGGAATAGTACAATCATCATTTTTCGTGTCGTGCACGGTGATGTGTGTATATATGTGTAGGTGTGCATATGTGTGTGTGTGTGTGTGTGTGTGAGAGAGAGAGAGAGAGAGAGAGAGAGAGAGAGAGAGAGAGAGAGAGAGAGAGAGAAAGACTAAATCTACAGCATTCTTTAGAGTTTCTTCTTCACATTTAACACTAAGATTGACTCATATTTTATTTCCATAGTGTCTGATTTGATCTAAATAACTGTTTCTGACATGACTGACAAAAGGTGCAAGACATTACACATCTCAGAAGTTTAAAAATACATTTGGTGCTCTTTCAAACTACTTCCCATGTGGCGCTATTGCTTTTCTAGGAACGCCACTGCCATCAAACAATTGACACAAATCACGTCTCATAAAAGTCGCAAAAACCGGGAAAAATAGCAGCTTTATGCATATAGCTAACGGCTGTAGAAATAATAATCAACGTTTCGCAATATTCACTACAAAATAAAACAAACAAATTAAATGAATAGATCACTGAAAGACTGACAATACGGTCAAACTGTCCGTGATGGCAATGGCGTTGTTTGCGCATGTCACTGGAGAGCAGTTTGGATGCGCCTTTGTGGTTAATGATTAATACAACATAATTCATAACATCACATGTTTACTTCGTCGGTTTAGATGACCACGTTCTACCTAAAGCATTAACTTTTGCAAGAATAGAAAAGTCGTAAACTAATCTTATTGCTTCAGATATGAAATTCATTTAATATATCAATATTTCATATTTTTCCTAGAAACAAAGCACAGAATATGTTTTAATAGATAGACTTTGTATAAAGCTTAATTTTTTGATAATATGTTTATACATAACACTGAAGCTCATGAGGATTAGCCCAATCAAATTCAGACCTGGATTCAACAGCATAACTTCAGTTTCTATTGCAATTTTTATCTAGATTGCGGCGTTCGGATTGGTTAATATTTACGTCAGATATGAAACGGAGTCACCAGTTGTTTTAAAGCCGGAGTTAACTGTAAGATTTGTCTTGGTGAAATCAAGCCGGGCCAGATATCCATTATATTCACGTGTATCTCAAGAATATTTTAGACGCTTTAAATAGAAAAAGATCAAGATTTTAGAATTATATATATATATATATATATATATATATATATATATATATATATATATATATATATATATATATATATATATATATATATATATATATATATATATATATATATATATATATATATATGAATATGAATATTAATACATTGCAAATGCATTAGGCGTGACATCCGAATGGGAATCGCTTAATGTTTTCTAAGAAGAGCCCGATGTGAAAGAATGCATGAAGGACAATTCTTATTAAATATATTGTATGCATTTTGTTTCACTTGCTAAGTTATTTTTTTTTACAAAACTCTTTTATTTAAAACATTGTCTTGATTGTTCAACGTCGTGTCAAACTTGACAGTAAAATTTGAATATTGTCCCCAGAAATATCTATATCACTCATTCTAAATCAACTAAATAGCCAATGATCTAATGATCGATTACGAACTCAAGTCATAGTTCCCTCAAGACATTGACATATTCTGTGTCTGAAATGTTTGGACTGAAGAACGATTCCTCAATAACAGCTGTAAAAGAATTCGTTAAAATAGTTAGGACAGAGAAGATCAATAACCAGATTTTTTTAAAGTAAAAGTACGAAAAACTGACTAATCTACCTCATAATCCCTAGCTCTATTTCTTGTGTGGATTTTAAACAAAACCAATACCAACGACACGTACGCCTATCAATACGTTGGACTCAATCATCCTACCCACTCTTACAACAATCCCGTGAATAATAAAAGACATTGCACAAAAGGCTTTGTGATCTTGACAGGTAAGAAAAAGACTGTCTTTTTGAACTATATAACAGATCTTTTGTACTGAATGCTCCTTTATAATATTTAAATGTGGGTCACTGACTAATTAAAAATGTAACTTGCAAATTTTGCTTTAATTATTATGCAAATTACACTATTCCAAAGCTTTCTCTGCTGCGTCAAAAATTGCATACAAAGAGCAATATGCACAAAGAATCACGCACATCAATTTATGTAACATAACTTCAGTAAATTTATGTTGCCTCACGCCCAGACAGCCTGATATCAATAGGATCAATATCGATCAAGTAGCCCAGTGGGGCACATAACATACATAGCTAGCCGCCAACCTTTGTTAACACACTGATTCAGCAAAATATACCTTATTTGAAGACACGGTTAAAATTATAAACCTTTTCTTTTCTTAAGGCAAAGCTAAGCTTTTTTGCTTTATAATACATACCTAATATACAGCCTAGACTTCTGAAACTTTGGAAGTCAGTTGATTACTCAATAAAATATCTTTCTTATTCTGAGTTCGTTGTATTTTAGTCGAATTCTGATCTAATGGACTCTATAGGACGTGTACCAGAAATATTAAAATAAATTTTGTGGTTCAAATATTTGATAGTCTCAGTCTATTTTACATAATATATCAAGTGAGCACGTGACCAAGTTCAAACAGTAAACTTTAAATTTAATGAGTTTTGCGCAGTTTTTTTAAAACATAAGTCTTTGAATAACAATTTTGGATCGCAACATAGTTTCCGTATTCAGGTTCTCAATAGGGTTTTTACAGTACACTTTTTCGCGTTGATCTTAATAACACAAAAACATCGTCAACTTGAAGAGGATTATGAACAAGCTTAGTGACTGTAAAATAAGTATTGGAATTTACGTCTAAATGACCAAACGCTAGTTCAAAAGCCATATAATGAGATATTGGAAAATATAATTGATTGTGGCTTTTCGCTTTAAGAAAAGCTGATTGTCGCTACGAAAATGTCATAGTCAGCCTAATACCATCCGTAATGTACTTCCTGTTAAATGTTAGATGCAATGTATAAATAAGATATTGCAAATCACGTGAGTATAAGCCAGAAGGAAGCACTAAAGTATGATTATTTTGATATCTTTGGTGTCTGTCATTTAATAATTTTGAAGCGCTTGACGAAACCAAGACTTTTGCCCTTGGAAATATCGTGCACATTGCTAGTTGTACCATATAACGGAGTCGGAAATTATTACTCAGTCAACAGATTATTTTGAACCATTTTTTTGTGTTAGTAAAATATACAATTCTTTTGACGAAAAGAATGGTAAGTTTCTATTAGTATCGGTATAAAATATAGTTTGCAGCAACTGTGACAGCTGTGACAATTGCACTGCTGGTCGAAGCAAAATTGCCTAAGTTAGGTAGTTACTTCCTTCTGTACAAAATGAACACATCTATTAAAAAATGGAAATCATGCTACCGTAAATACAAACGTTTTTTCGCTCATTGTTCTTGCCAAATCATATTTAAAAATTCCGTTAACAGTTCTATTCCACACAGCCGTAAGTATGTGGATATGAGAGAAAGCTTGCCAGTAGCTTCTTGTGGGTCGGTGGTTTCCTCCACCATTAATACTGGCCGCCATGTATAGCCTATCGTGTGCTGAAAAATGGCGTTAAACCACGCAACAACAACAACAACAACAACAACAAAAACAACAGCCGTGAGTGTTCTTTCGCAAATTCTGATATTAGTGCTGGTCACTACCAACTTTCGATTTCATTTCATGTCAGAGCTACTATAGCAAATATGCATGATAAAATTACTATTAAAAACAATAGTCTCAGCATGTGAGCAAAACATTATGAAATGAAACCGACGAGGCAAATGATATCAAATACTCACTTACATAAAAACAGTAACATAAAATCAACTATACTTGGCATCTCTGAAAGAGTCTGCCAATCCTAACAATGGACAGTCGTTATTAACCGGCATCTCTCATTAGTTTGTTTTTCATAACATTTTCACATGGAGCGGAACATGGGATTTCATTTTGCAAACTGCAGCAATCAACATTTTGTATAATTGCATTGTCCTAACGCATAATCCCAGCAATTTAAATTATATTCGAACATTATCTCAGAAACCTAATTTTATTAAGGTTTCGAATTCTTAAAAAGAGCTAACCACATAATCCATAAAACACTGTGGCTATCACGTGTCTCCTTCGTACACAATTCTAATTGCAGTGTCCCTTTGAGGGGGTTCATCTAGATATTCTATCACAGCTTCTTCCGGAGGTTCCGCTACCTCCGTGGTTCCAATTATCCACTCAATGATCCTATTACCTTTATCCGAGTCCTCAGAATCACTTTCCCCCTCGTTATTCAAGTCCTGGTTTTCATTGGGGCTTGGAGTTTTAATGTTTAGTCCAAGCGTGGAAGCATATCTCCTCATTCCGTTTACAGTTCCTGATGGATCCTTCTTCTCGACAGAAATTGTCTTTTTGTTCTGAGCATTTTTCAAATTTTTCTTTGTTTCGATTGATTTGTTTCTTGATATTGCTGTTTTTACGCCGTTTTGCTGAACCGGCCTTGGCATCTGTTTGACTGTCGTTATATGAGGCTCACTGTTGCTATGGTGACCCAAATGCTGCGGATGGATATTGTTGTTTCCGCTTTGGACGGATCCGGTCTTTGAGAATGTTCTTTTGTAATTTACCGACCGAGGAGTTGCAACCATCCCCTTCTTGTTATTGTTTAATGCTTCTAGTTTCATTGTGTGACCTGTGACAGAAGCAAAACAGCATTAAGATTGTGTATAAGGTCCATATATATGCTTGTTCGTGCCTATTCAGAAACTTATACCACGACTATAAAAAATTAAATAAATAAATAAATAAATAAATAAATAAATAAATAAATAAATAAATATCGATAGATCGATTGATCGACCAATCCATTAATCAATTGATTTTCATACTTTAAACAATTTAACTGCCATATTCACCCAAGTTCCCTTTAATAAACAATTGAACCTACATTAAATATGTGGCTGAACCTAAAGGACACGTGCAAGAATATCAACAAAATGTTATATACGTCGTGTTTATAAAGGGTACCGATCTAATGTGGACACATGACACTTGCTTATATTCAAAATTACATTTTGTTTACTGAATACAAAAGAACTCTCTCAGAAACTTAAAGCAGTTTAATATGAAGTAGATCATTTTATACAGGTGTTTCATGCGATAAAGTATGTCATTTTATACAGGTGTTCATACTACTGCGTAAACTGAATTTAAGGACTGACTTTGTTGACTGTTATTTATAACATTCAATATCAATATATAAGTGGAAGGACTTTTGTTATAGACAATATTCTTGTTACAGACAACATTATTGTATCAACGTTATTGTTACTGACAAACATTATTCATACAGACATCAATATTAGTGCAGACAACGTTATTAATAGAGACAATATAGTTTTAGACAACGAAATATTGGCTAAAGTATATTCATAAAGTGAGAGTGAAGCTAACGTTTCGTTTGCATAAAGGTCATGCATATATGCAAGACACAACAGGGGCAAATTTATTTAATACCCTTATTCTGGTCACCTTTGATCTGACCAAAATTTAATTTTTGTTTGGCATTTTAACGCGCAGAAGGACATTGATATTTTTTGAGGAGAGCAGTTTTAAGATTTTGGGGGATGGGGGTTAGAACCTACTGACAATAGTAGAGGTGGTGTCC
The DNA here is from genome assembly GCA_016746295.1 of Potamilus streckersoni. Classification (NCBI taxonomy): domain Eukaryota; kingdom Metazoa; phylum Mollusca; class Bivalvia; order Unionida; family Unionidae; genus Potamilus; species Potamilus streckersoni. Next base: position 415,752 of record JAEAOA010000229.1, read on the forward strand.
AAGGTTTCGGTCCCCTGAGGCTAAAGTAAAAAAATGGCGCACATGCACAAACGTAAAGTAATTTGAACTTTGACCATTGTTTTATTTTTTGCGCACGTTTATGCATACTCAGACAAAATAGACACAGACTGTTGCTTTGGTGCCTTTTCGAGGCAAGTCAGAGCCAGGTAGTATTGCCGAAATATATGTAATGGTAGGCGTTCCGCTTTTATGAATCGTAACTGAACGCTTTAGGTCGCGATTCTATCAGCTAACCACTGATCTTCGGTTACTTCCACCTGCAACAGTAGTCTATAGCGACTGTATTAGAGCAAATCTACGTCTGCAGTGCATTCGATGGGAAAAATATTTAGCCTGATCAAAAATAATGACTAGCATTTTTGCCTGAATATTGACAGAATAAGTTAATATGCAGCCGTCTCTATGGATCATTCCTGACCTGGTGGTCAATCAGAGAAAGCAGTGGGAAATTTAACTGATTGTTTCTCGATAAAATAATAATCTATTCCTGTTGGAAATTTTGCCGCGATTTTTATCATCCTAGCACGAGGAAAATGCTTTAGATCTATCAACGAATATCCTCTAATACCAATCGTAACTAATACACCGAGCTCGGAAAAGAGAACTATTACATAGACATGTATCATATACATCGTATTCACCACACTGACGAACCGATATAACTCAGTTGGCAAAGCGTAGGACTCGTACTCCAAGATTAGTGGTCTCGATACCAACCAAAGCCATTTTAGATTGGTTGACACATTATGTTTCTTGGATAGGCGCTTAACTCCGATTTCTTCGGCAAGGAATGCCCACCCACCCCTCCCGCAAGTTAATTATTTCTTTTTAAATTTTGTACTAGGATTAAAAGATAAATATGTCAAAACTGAGACACTAAAATTTTTTAAGGGTTATTCAATAAAAAATATTTAATTTCAATGCTTTTGGCAAATTGATGTAAATTTCTCTTACAATACATCGATTTTGTCTATATCGCTACTATAATGCAAATATGTGTCTAAAATGAACTAGCTGTTAACGTATAATGTACAGGGCCGGATCAAGTCAATTGTTTTTATGGACTGGGTGTGAGAAAAATTCGAAATGGCCCTGACTTACCTCAAAAAGTCACCAAAGCAAAAGTCTGTCTATTTACTCCAAGTATGCATAACACTTAATAAACGTACGCAGAAAATAAAACAATGGTTAAAGTTCAAATGACGTTACGTTTGTGTATGCGCGGGTTTTTTTTGGTTTTTTGTTTGTTTTTTTTAACTTTAGCTTTGGTGGACAGAAACCATGGAATTCCCCGCCATTCCTGCCCTGCTGTGTCAAGAAGCAAAAACAAACGGTCCACCCAGACACAAAAGACCCGCTGCCAAAGAAATTCATTTCAAACCACAAGTTCCAGCGCTGATCGCTGATAATGACACACAATGCGAATATGCCACTGTTAGTTGCTTTGAATTATCAGAGATCCAATAAGACCCTTAGAAATGGAGTTCTTGGAAAGATTTCAAACCATAACGCAATCAAAACCAAGCACACTAACACCGTGACAATCTACCATTCCACAAAAGACTTATTAAGCTAACCATAACATTTTATAATATTAATAGTTACAAATAAAATGCTAATATTTCGCAAATAGCACATAAATTCCATCGATAATGGAACATATGCATCATTGTATACTTTATCAAATCCAGAAGTCTAATATGCGGGTAAGAATGTCATTGTATAACGTATCAATTCCAGAGGTCTAATGGACGGGTAAGGATGGTATAATTGAATAGTTTTTAGTCCCGTATCAGCTGATTTTCATATATAATACCACTAAAGCGAACCTTTGATAGCCAGTGTTTTTGGCAACAAAGCTAAAAGGACTACTATTTACGACAGTTACCAATTATGTGGCCTACAGTGCAATATCTAGTATTACAGAACAGAGACCCAGTAGAGTCTATTCTTCCGTTCAGAAAATTAGAACAATGACACAATGACACAAGCTCTGACACGGTAATGATTAAACCTTGTCGCCCTTGTTCCGTTTTCATACCATTTTAGCATTTATTTAACTTCCAACATTTAGTTTCTTTTATCGAAGTATATTAACACTAACAACTTCTAGTATCTAAAAAATATATTGACATTCTTTACATCATCAGCGTTTTGGTTTCATGAACTGGTCTTTTTCGAGAAAGTTTCGGTTCTTTTTGTGAGAAATAAGTACAGCTTATTACATATCGCCTTTATTTAAATTTACCTGGAAAGATGTTGCATTGGTATTTTGATGAAATAAAACAAATGAAATATATACCGTATTTAATTAATGTGTGACAGGCTCCGAAAAAAAACGCGTTAAAATAAAATACATATCAAGAAAAAATACATATCATAAAATAAAGAGGCTGAATAATAATTGTACGTAAGGGTTACTAAAAGCAGACATGACAACTTCGTATTACTGTCAAGTCTAAATTGTTGTTTATTTTATTTTTATTTTTATTATTAGATGTTATTCTGGATTATTGTCGTTGACCATGTAATCAAATTTTTCTGAGTATGACATTGTGAATATACATTTTGTTTCCAAAGGTACAAACACTAGTGTAAATGATACCAATGCAAAATTTGAGAAAACATTGATAAATTGTATTTTAAAGATAAAAAGTACTCACCAGAGGCGCTGATATTTTCTCGTTTCATGGTTTGCTCTAAAATAATAGTCCTGTTCACTGGTGTTTGTCTGTCCGTATCAGCGGACAATACTCGACCACGACTCTGTTGACTGGAATCCGAAGAAGTACGGCTGTGTTCAGTTCCTTGAGTATATCCGTGTATGGAGGAATCACTGTGGATACTAAATCTATTTACAGAACTCCTTGGAGTCTTGAAAAAAGAAGTTGTGCTCCTGGGTGTACGTAATGCTGATTTAAAAAATCCAGACACTTTTCCGCGATTCGATATTGGAGGAAGTTCAGGAGCGCTCATTCTACGGGAAGAGAAGTCCGGGGCTGAAACTTTATTTGCATCCTCGAATACGTCTTGCTCTCTGTCATCTTCCTCAATAGAATAGTCTACAGTCAAACAACTTGCACGTCTTCTGTTATACCGGGCCGATACGAACGGCGATTCACCGGTGTCGATATGTATGTGGTTACCTTTCGAATAACCGGTCGCCTTAACCGTAAGGCTATCATAAGCATACGACTTCGAGTCTATTGAATCTTCGCGCACGCGCATTGGGGCTTTCATTTTTGGTCGGAAGCCGCTTTTGTCAAGTGTGTTCAATCGATTATGTGCTTTCTCATGGTTGGGTACCGGAATCCTTTGAAATATTTTGTTCTGCTCTGGCACCATATTAAAAGAAACCGCTAACAAATCAAATCGCTGACGTACAGGCACATCAGGCAGTTTGTTCGCCGATCGGGTGAGTTCGTTCAAAGACAATTACGGCTCAGTGGGACGAATTGGACATCTGAAAACGAGGAAAAGTAATGCAAATAGTAAATTGTAAAGGAATTGTACTTGCCTGTTAATACGTACTAACCTTGCAGCCCAACATATAATTACAGATTATTATTACAGACTGGTAGGTGTTAAACCGTTTATTAAGGTGAATAGGTAAATTATATCTAACTCAATAAAGACACAAATTTTTAATATACCTATAAGTGTGCGTAAAAGGAATACTGATAAAAGTACTATTCTATTTAATCTGAAGGGTCAAATATAGTATGTATTTTTTGTTTGGGAGGTACAGATTTTATATCAAATAATGTGTTGCTAAAGCTGACATTTTGTTTTCTAACAAGAATTATTTTAGTGAAAGATCGATTCCTTTGTTGGCGTCACACAGTAATAACTTGATTCTAATATTGTTAGCAACAGTCTTCACAATCGCAACTTGGCTATGAGGTTAGTATTTTAAAAAGGTTTTAAATGGAATGGAGAATATTTTATTATTTATGAAAAATGCATAAATTTGAACAAGTTCTACGATAAATAGAGCAACCAGTCGCTAATTTAATGAATGAAAATAGAAAAAAAGTATTTAAAAGACTGTCACACTCTGCAAGTCATTGACTGCATTTCTAAGGAACTTCATGATGTTTTCACACCAAAAAAAAATATTAGCAGCACACATGGCGAAATAACCCATGTTCTAGCTATCACATTCTTCAGTAGTTTTCGTCCAAAAAATCACTGGTAAAGATTTATACCAACTGCGTTTTTAGAATACGTTTACGCTATATACTTTCTCTTTGCGTTATCCATATCCACATAATTATGCATTTTCAATTTTCACGGAAGTGTATCTATCAAATTATGACGATATGCATTATCCATGTCGTCCTTATTGGCTCATAAATTGGGCCCAACTAAATAAAAATATAATAAACAAAAATTCGAGAAAGGCCTTGACTTAACGTGGCATAATGCACCAGCAGATGAGAGTGTATATTGTTTGTTCTGATCATTGCTCTTCGATCGGCCAAAACTTTATATGCCAGCAGATCAGGGTCAAAGGTCACCTGGATCCCATTTATACACATCTGTACGTCACTGACGTCATGCTTGTGACTCAAGATATTAAAATAAAAAGGAGTGAGACGAAGTCCTTTTGACTATGTGACTTAGTACCTGTTTGAACTTACTAATCAAAATATAGGTAATGTTTAACGATCGCCTGCTAAATTAGATGATTCTTGTCCGACATAATTATGTCATTTAAAGAACAGAATCGTACAAAACCTGCAATTTAACACAGGAATAAATGCACACCTTGGTTCGGTTACGATAACATTTTCAATCAATGAAAAGCTTAGTCGAGTTAACAAAACACCTCCTCTTCGGCTAGCAAAGATCAGGTCAACGAACTAAACAAATTGCGAGTTTTGAATACAATGTGAATATAACACAAGGTCGTTTTGCATTCAGCTGGAATAGGAATGAAATATGTATCAAATGGCAACTAAATTAATTAGGACCTAGTTTTAAGGGTAAACTCTGGTAGGATTTAATTCAGTTAGATCTGAACTCTGGTTGGGTTTATTTCAATTAAATCAGAACTACGGTATCTGAAAGACATTTTCTCCTTTTAAATAACTGTGAATTGCAAAAAATTGCTAAATAAATAATCTATAAATTATTTAGCAAAAAATAAATTTTACTTTGTAAACAGGATCATAACTTATCTATAGCAGTAAAGGTATGACGCAAGATTTGCTGCACACTGGATCATCTCATGAATACACACACACACACACACACATGAACACACACACACACACACACACTGAGAGGACCGACGATAAATATCGTTAGCTCTAGAACACTTCAACAGTTATAGAAGATTTCACAAAAAGTTTATTTTTCCGACTTCCTTAAGGATCTGAATGGGACATTTTATCTTTAAATGATCACGAGGTAGTAGTGGTATTAGTGGTGGTGATGATGGTGGCAATGGAAGATGAGCAAAAACAGGATAACCCGATAGCTATATATATATATATATATATATATATATATATATATATATATATATATATATATATATATATATATATATATATATATATATATATATATATATATATATATATGGATGGATGGATGGATGGATGGATGGATGGATGGATGGATGGATGGATAGATAGATAGATAGATAGATAGATAGATAGATAGATAGATAGATAGATAGATAGATAGATAGATAGATAGATAGATAGATAGATAGATAGATAGATAGATAGATAGATGGATGGATTTAGACGAAGCAAGGCCCTAAGCTATGGGAAGCTATAAAGGCCATATTTGGTATAAAATAAATTTGAGGGGCCACTTCAGACTGAGTTCAGACTTTGGGGCACTAAGCTGTAGCTTGTTTAGCTTATGCCTAAATCCGGTACTGCAACTAACACTTATACATGACTATTTCTGGTCATTGTCAACTACCTCCTATCTTGGCCTCAAAGAAATTTTTTCCGCTATATATTTTACTTAAACAGTTAAACACATACTACTAAAATATGAGTATTCAATACACAGGCGATGAATAATCTAGACCGCCCGATTTAAAAGAATTAACTTCAAAGGTTTACAAGGAAGAAGAATTGCTAGCCGTGAAAAAAAATATGTCTAGACGTGAATGTTTCAGTAACGTAGACTAGTTTCTTCCGCATATTAAAACCTGCCTAGTTTATGCCGGTCTCTTCCTGCAGTACAGTTCATTTATAATTTTTATTTAGTATACGTGAATTATACTTTATACATTTTCGACAGCCGCTATAATTACGTATTTCGTTATAACTGGTTATATTTGTGCGGACTGCGGTAGGCGTCACTTTCAATCATCCTGGATGATTGACAAGTCTAAAAGGTTCACCTTTACCGATCACTGTCATCTCAAACCTGTCCTCGTGGGTTAGAGTATGTGGCTTGGGCAACGTTTGTGTGTGAGAAAACTTGCCAGTAGCTTCCCGTGGGTCGATACTTTTTACAGGAGATTTTATCGAATTCTTCTTACACCAATTATATTTACCTCCGTGTGTTGCCCATAGTGTGCTAAGGATGGAGTTAAACCCAAAACAAAAGCTGTAAAAACAACAATAGCAAGATTTTGTTTGATGTTATGCACCTTTCCGGTCTAGGACATTTACATTGAAACAGCCATTAAATAATATTTATAATGTAGGAATCTTTCACTTAATTTTAGAGTAGTTTTATGTTCACCCGTTGTACACTATTTTCATTGCATCCAAGCTAAAGTGGAGATCTTGAAAAACCATTGATAACAGAAGGGCTATCGTTTAGATATTGTATTTCTAAGTAACAACCATCTGCAAGCAGCACGGATTCATGTATGACTCAACATAATGCAGACAGACATATAGACAGACATACAGTCAGACAGACGGACAGATATAGACGTAGGTAGGTATCGGTTCTCAAAAAGACAGTGGCTTAGACACGGTTTTCTCGGCATTATCTTTCATGCTTAGAAATACTGGTCAAAAAGAAAAGGGGATTTTAATAAAATATTATACTACAAGGAAAGGTTATGATACACAAATAAATAGAGTAGCAGGACCATGTCATCGGACCCCTATCTGATAAAACGACTACTGGATGCCACTTACACAAGTGATATTACGTGCTCGATGAAGGAAGTTTTCCAAACTTTATCTTAAAATTATCATTTCCTTTTAGTCATTGAATTAAAATTATTATTTACAGAGCTTCTTCCTGGTAGATAAACTTGTTATAATTGATAATAAAATGACCACGATGTCTTTTAGATGCGTGATGGATCCTTATATATATATATATATATATATATATATATATATATATATATATATATATATATATATATATATATATATATATATATATATATATATATATATATATATATATATATATATAAAGAGAGAGAGCGTACCGTATACTTCAGATAAAAATGATTGTAATAGATAAGCAGAAAATGAAGCCTAAAAAGCATTTAAAAAAACATTAAAATAGGTTACTAAGGACGCTAAAAATTCCCTTATGTCACAACTGAATGTGGTTTTGAATCATTACAACGTATAAGCATGATTTAATATCAATTTAGCTTCTCATGATCCAACAGGAATTAAGAAAGCCTTTTAAAAATGGTTCCGTCCATTAAAAACTTCAATTAAATTTCATAAATAATTTGTTCCGTTATACGGGTGTTACTTAATATCAATTCCGGAATTCATCCTTACCTTCTGCTAATACTCATCAGTTCCTTTGTAATCCAACACAAATTTGATCAATCAGAATCCATACGAGCTGGACCAGTCTAACGTTATATCGAATACTTTTATTCCGAGTCTCGCTCGACACCTGTTACCTGCTTTGTTCACTGCTTAAAAATGATTCGTCAGGCGAGAGCAAACTTATCAACTTCGGTCGAGCTAATTTATAATCCAGGCGTGTGTCAAATTATGTAAATAAACCGTCCATCTACCGACTCCGGGAGGTAGACCTAGCATACCTGAGCAGGTAAAACACAGGTGAGATCAGGTGAAATTTGTGTGGAACAGTAAAGGAGCTATTATCAAACATTCAAATTAACTATCGCCAGCATTGAAAGCCTAAATAAATATTGATCAAGTTCTATATGCGATATCAATGGGAGAAATAAAAGGCAATTAAAGTTTTGGCGGTTTACAACGTGTTAAAGCATCCGAGGCTGTCAGGTACCTTTCTATTTTTGAACCCGTCAGGACACGGCTTTTTGTTTCTTTTCTACACAAAAATAACCAGATAAATCAGGATGACCAATTTATGAGTGAAATTCTTTCCTAAACCGATATTCCTGTCATCAATTTTTCATACAAGAATCCCAAAACGGAAATGTTGTGCAATTAAAATTACCCTATAATTTTTTGTCGAACAAAAAGTTTAATTGTATCAATATTAATATGAATTAAAAAATAATTGATGTGCACAAAATCTATTTCATCGATCGTAGAAATTAAATGGTCATTGATGAAAAATATTGTGTTGATTCTTCACATAAAATGCCCATGTTCAATCCATCAGTTTGGCAATACATCGTCCTTGCAAATAATACTGAATTCTCCAGGGAAGTGTGATTTTTATACATAAAATCTCTCTAACGAGAGAGGACGTAATACAAATTTCGAACTAGATTCTAATCCCTTCGGGAGGCGAAAAAGAAATAATGCAGCAAACAAACCCGCAGTCATATGAAATACAATCTTTACGGAGAGTGTCGGATGTGTAACTCTATTATTACACCTGGAACTGACAATAATCACGTACACCTGGCAGGTATTAAACAATGTGGAAAGTACCTGGTCTTAATAATTAAATAAATACCACAGTAATTATATAATAAGATTAATATTGCATATTAATATTGCATAATATAATATAAGCTTTTATGGCTTGATTTTCTTCCTCTTCTTTAAATAACGCATACATCACCACAGACACATAGAGCGCAATGCACCAGCGTCAAAACTGATTCTTATTCAGACAAAAACTGATGATGATGATGATGATGATGATGATGATGATGATGATGATGATGATGATGATGATGATGATCATGACGATGACGACGACGATGATGATGATGATGATGATGATGATGATGATGATGATGATGATGATGATGATGGAAGAATCTCACGGCTTTAATGCAGACAATAGAATATGTTTAAGAATGGGCAGGAAGCAAACACCCAATTTTGCTATTAGAGCAAAATTTTAAATTTCATATTTAATTATGCATCTGAAATTTAACTCAACATATACAGAATTGGTGCATCTGACTCGACTGCATAGAACATAGGTCCTTTACCATTTCTGATTTTAAGTCAATAAAGATAGGCTATAATTTAATAACAAGAAAAATAACAGAGCCTCTGCAATTACGATGGACATAAATGTTTTCATGAACAAAATCTCTTTTCCCTTTGTATTAAATCCAAGAGATATCTATTCCACGTTGTTCTCTATGATCAGAATGATACATAAGGAATAATACAACAACAACAGCAAAAACAATAAAAGCAGCACTTCTGTTACAGATACTATCTCTGCAATATGGATGCCAGAGAAAACGATAAAGGACACTTTGAGGTTGCCTTAAAGAACTTTGGTATTAGCTAGGAACAGACTGCCATTGACGGGTATGTGGTGCTCCTCCATCGGAAAAGATGCTGTAGCATGCGAGGCAAACAGGACAACCGCAGCAGACATACTGCTTTAGAACATTCAGGGAGCACGTCGGCTTCTTTAGCCACCTGCGCGCGCGCGCACGCACGCACGCACATACACATACTATCGATTCCCCATCAAAATTTGATTAATGAAGTTGTCCTCATCTATGAGACGCTGTAGCGGACAAAAGCTGCTCAAATGAGAAAGTTGAAGTTGAAATTTCGATGTCGTATGTCAAAAAATCCAATATCATGTGTTGGATCAAATTGAATGTCCTTAAAGTTCAGTTTTCAAGATCGAGATTTTAGATTTTATATGCTGAATTATACAGTGATGATTTAAAGTTATATTTCCTATGTTGACGTTTTACAGAATATATTTTAAATTACACAGCATTATTTGAAATTCAAATATCATATGTCAACAATCTCTAATTCATACGCTGTGTGTTTGTTTGTGATAAAACTTCCATTTTATTTGGCGAGTATTTATATTTCATCTGTTGAATTTCACAGCCTCATTGTTTAAAAATAACGCGATCTGCTCTCAAGAGCGACCTCTAGAGAAAATATTCATAGTAATTCTCGACAGTGAATGGTAACTTTCAAACGGTAAATGCATGAAATGTTATGGCGTCTCATAATTGAATACACGAATGATGTATGTTAATACTCGATATTATTTTGAATTGTTAAAATAGACATTGTGTAATGCTACCTTTAACACCAACACATTATTTCACTATATAGAAATAAAAATTATGACAAGCACAATAAACTGTCCAATCACCGTTGTATAATTCATCAGACACAATATAAATACTCAACGTTTGAGATGGATTTTTCAGAAGAAATACTTTGAACCAAATCATAAATTAGGATTTTCGACGTATTACATACAATTTCAACCATCGACGTGTAATTCAAACGACACAATCTAAAACATCGACAGAGAAAATATAACTTTCAATTACAGCTGTTTAGTTCATCTGACGCAATCTAAAATCTCGACATTGAAAATGGAATTTAAAGAACAAGCGTTTTAAACACAACACGTAAAATTCGAATTCTGGACATATAATATTAAAATTTCAATGGCAACTTTCTGATTGGACAAATTTTGTCTGCTACGGCGCCTCATACTCGCCGACTCGAAGGACGAACTCGTCTCTCTCAAATCAAACGTCCTTTCAAACTTTCTTCAATTTGTACGTATTAAAGCCGATCAATTTTATTTGGGTATTATAGGAGTGTGCACTATATATATATATATATATATATATATATATATATATATATATATATATATATATATATATATATATATATATATATATATATATATATATATATATATATATATATATATATGGAAGATTTACTGACCTTCGAAACAGAAAAGCTTGACCATGTGCAAACAAAAGTATATTTTATAAAGATACGCACTTCAAAAACAGATGAATTGATCTCGGAAAAGCTTCAATGAGAATGTGTAATTTTACGTTTAGCAAATTCACGCCAAAAGATTTTTTAGGAAGAATTTGTACTTAGTTAAAATCACAATCAAGACATATGACATGAATTTAGCAATTCGTTACAACAAGAAGCCTACAAGCTTGTCGGCTTAGTGATAATTTATAGTAAAATAGAAAATCGCAGGCGGAAGAAACGGCTTACTTAGAGAAGATGGCGCAGTTGCCTCATCCTTTCTCATGGAAACCATATTGCCTTTGATTTGTAAACGTCCAAAATTTAAACAAAAACAAAACAAAACAAAAAAAACCCCTAAATACGTAAAGCAATACTCTCTCTCTCTCTCTCTCTCTCTCTCTCTCTCTCTCTCTCTCTCTCTCTCTCTCTCTCTCTCTCTCTCTCTCTCTCTCTCTCTCTCTCTCTCTCTCTCTCTCTCTCTCTCTCAACACTTTAGCGAATAATAAGTCATTTTTATACGTGTGCATGTGGGTCGCTGGGTTCATTCAATGCTGATAAGTCTTATGATATTTAGGTCAAATATCCACATTTTGTGTATATAATTAGGGACAAACATAAGCATAACCTGTAGTGTTTATATAATTAGGCACAAACATCAACATAATCTGTACAGAGAGTTGATGGAATTTCACCACACCGAAGTAAGTTTACATAAGTAGTAAGTCGCGTGCCGCAATGTGCAGTAAGTCCTCACTCAAAATGATCTAGAACATTCCAAGAATTTATCCATCCATCTATCTATCTATCTATCTATCTATCTATCTATCTATCTATCTATCTATCTATCTATCTATCTATCTATCTATCTATCTATCTATCTATCTATCTATCTATCTATCTATCTATCTATCTATCTATCTATCTATCTATCTATCTGTCTGTCATATAGGATTACAAAAACCGCTACAATATTGAAAGGCGATGTCAATAACACAACAAATCACACCACTGGTCAACATTTCCAGTAAGTGCTTGAGTAAACATTCACCACACCGAAGTAAGTTTACATAAGTAGTAAGTCGCGTGCCGCAATGTGCAGTAAGTCCTCACTCAAAATGATCTAGAACATTCCAAGACTTTATCCATCCATCTATCTATCTATCTATCTATCTATCTATCTATCTATCTATCTATCTATCTATCTATCTATCTATCTATCTATCTATCTATCTATCTATCTATCTATCTATCTATCTATCTATCTATCTATCTATCTATCTATCTATCTATCTATCTATCTATCTATCTGTCTGTCTGTCATATAGGATTACAAAAACCGCTACAATATTGAAAGGCGATGTCAATAACACAACAAATCACACCACTGGTCAACATTTCCAGTAAGTGCTTGAGTAAACATTCAGAGGTAACATGAGATCATTTGGGTATATGTACATATCATTGTAACGACATAATACAATGAATATCGAGGAGTGTACGCAAGCAGAAGAGGAAAAACACCTATATCATTATGAAGCATGAAACTATTCCGCTTCCATAAATAGCACACTGTCTGTGATATTGTATTCATTAGTACAGTCACACATTGTGCAAGAGTATGAAGAATTTTGCGATTATTATTAGAAAATAAAGCCCTCAACATGGTTTTGCAATTTCACAGTTGCTGTAAAAAGACGGTATTGAAACATTGTTTAAAAGAGGAGTCTGAATGTACGTCTTGGACTTTATCAGTGCAAAAGACCGGTTCCTAGCTAGCAGCAGGAAATAATTAACATATTCTTGGTATAAAAAAAATCCCTTGGGGGACAGACTATCATTCCTCTACATAAAGTTCAGCTGAAGTTTCTTTCTTGATGAGTGTTATTCCTTTTGGAGGTTGACGTGAGGTGTGATTATGATTTTAACGTAGTTTTAAAAAAATTCAGTCATATCGATACGATCTCTCCAGTGTGCCAGTTTATAGTGGTGTCTAGCACTGGAGCATCGTGCCGCAGATATGTAGCATGTCCCACTCAGTCACATTACCTTACACCAGGCTGACCAGTACTAACACCAACTTCTTAATGCTGAGCGTCAAGCGAGACAGCTGTTATTACCATTTTTGTAAGTCTTTGGTATGACTCGGCCGGGGATCGAACCCATGACTTCCCGCATCCGAGAATAAATTCACAGTATTGGATGTCATTATACGGAAGTTATCATAGCGTTTCTTATACTATTCATACTTTATCTGTAGCATTGGTCTCGCAAATAAAATGATCAAAATTTTTTAAAAAATTAAAAATTTATTTGATAGAGCAGACATGATAGATTGTCATTCATAGTAGAAATCAACAAAATATATAATCTTGTATCTAATAAATATATAATTATTTATCTTATAAGTATGTAATTCTGTATCTAATAAATGTATAATTATTTATCTAATAAGTATGTAATTCTGTATCTAATAAATGTATAATTATTTATCTAATAAGTATGTAATTCTATATCTAATAAGTATATAAATAGGCTCCCGTCCTTGTTCTGCAACTGGAAGTACTTTTCCTCAGTTGAAATATTTGTTAAAAGCTCGATATACAAATTTTCAATAATTGTGATACATTCAATCTAAACCAGAATAGTGAATGATAATACCTATCGACAAAATCTCATTCATAATCCACCTGAACATGCTCTTATCTTTCATAAAGTTTCGAGGAAAGTGCTTGGGTTGCTTGCTAGCTTGACAATATTCGTGCCGTGGGTTCGATTTCTACGACGAACGAATTTAAATCAATCTAACCTATTTGGTGTTAATATTAATTAATTATTCTAGATTGATTGCCCGTCTAATAGAAAAAAAAAGAAAATGAATATAAAGTAAAACTGGGATGAGTAAGTTTTAAAAAAAGTTTGAGAATAAAAATACAAAAAAAAAATTAAACAAAATTGGGATGAAGCCGCGAATTTCGAATTCTTGACCTATTGTCGGACAGCCATAATACACAGGAAGACACATAAATACCCGGCTTAGATCGAAAGTGATAAATAAACAGCTTCTACATTAAACTCCAATAAAAGTACAAAAGCAAACTAAAAAAACAAACTGGGATAAACCAACTTAAAAGTTTAACCCTAAACATAGAAAAAGAAGCATAAACAAATTATAATGTAGCCGAAATTTTCAACGCTCGACCTCTTATTTTGCAGCCCAGACACAGAAAGAAGAGTTTTCGAGGTTTTCGTATCGAGAAAGTATTTTTTAAAGCATTTTCCTGATAAAAAAAAAATTATACACAAGAAATTTAAAAATACTTACACAGAGTCCCCTTACCTAATAGGTAAGTGTTTCGCTTCACTGACAGATTGTTAATTATCTGAAGAAAAGAAAATCAGAAATGGAAGTTACAACTCCGGTCCCATTATCGGTAATGCTCGGGAATGTTCGCAATCGTTCATATTTATAATGTATCTGCCAACAGTATCTAATAAACACTGGTACGATTTTGATTCACTTAGTGCTTAACGTCATTTTAGAGAATGTAGGTTTGTCTAAATAGTTATAACTGGCTGTATATTTTGATATGTATAATTGACCAGTTGCTAAGGTCAATAGTGATTCTTTTTTGTAATTCAAGCTATATTGATAATTTACATTTCTAATGTTGTTAACATTTGCTAATTTGATCCTTTTTGCTTCCGTTTTATTATATACCGAATGAAAGTCTTTGAGATTTAGAGTACTCATTGACATATGATATTTCGGCTCTTCGTTTTGTTTTAGAGGCAATACACAGATTCGATAGAAAACATCGGTAATACATCGATAATATACCCCAATAGTCACCTTAATTCAGAAAGGTTTTAATCAGTTTCAAATTGGCATCGAATATACGAAAATCGCTTATCGACACTCGGGCACAACAAGGTATAAACAGATTATTTATGCTGATATGTCATTTAAAAGATCGCAATTTGAAACTATTACAAAATTACCTTTTGGAATTCTTGTGAGCAATATGTCTAATTAACGTCAGTTTGATCTATTTTGCCCTTCATTTTTGAGGAATGCAGGTATACGAATTTCAGTATATCATAAATATGGCCTAGTTTATAGTGTAACATTCGTCGAATTGCTCTATATTTTGAGACGAGTCTTTCACATCTGTCACATTTTCTAGTCCTGTATAGGTTACGCAGTGCGATGATCCAAAGTAAAAGAGGGTCGTAATAGTTGCTGTTGTTGTTGTGCTTAATGCCATTTTTCAGTACACGATAGGCTATTCATGGCCGCCAGTATTAATGGTGGAGGAAGAAACCGGGAAATTACCGGAAAGAACCACCGACCTACGAGAAGCTACTGGCAAGCTTTCTCACATATCTACATTCGCCGAATCCTAGACTCGAACCCACGCAGACCGAGGTGAGATGGCAGTGATCAGTAACGGACAGCGATTTAGACCACTCGGCCACTCGGGGCCACTGGGTCGCAATAGTAAGGAGATTTCTAAATTAAGCTGTGGCTAGTAGAAACCATATGATTCAGTGATACACAGTAAAAGGGTAGCCATTATCCTGACATGCGACAAAATGTTCTGAAACTATGTATGTATGTATGTATGTATGTATGTATGTATGTATGTATGTATGTATGTATGTATGTATGTATGTATGTATGTATGTATGTATGTATGTATGTATGTATGTATGTATGTATGTATGTATGTATGTATGTATGTATGTATGTATGTATGTATGTATGTATGTATGTATGTATGTATGCGTGCGTGCGTGCGTTCGTGTGTATGTATGTATGTCCCTTATTCTGAAGTTCCATTTCTTCCCTTTCAGTATCAACTTAAAGGGAATCCAAACAACAAAAGTAGTTTTGTAACATGTTCTACAAATACATAAAACATGTCAAAGTTATGTATTTCCTTAATAAACCTTTGCTTTATTCTATACAACGGAAGTTTATCTTACTTAAATTACCAGCTTTTAGAAATCTCTGAGATGTTTACTTCTAAGAAATTTAAAATTATAACTCTAAACATTATTTTTAAAAATATTGATAAGTCGAAACTAAAACATTTCAAAACATGAAAACTACATTTTGAGTAACCTGATTTGATGCCCTTCGGGTTGCATTGAGTGATATTAATACATACGTATGATTTAAAGTAGTTGTTATTGCTTTTTGTTGGATCAAATTTAGTAAGATGTCAAACCAAGATTATGTTTTAATTTAGCTCGCAAAACAGAGTTCATGTGCCCTTATTCCTGGAGTCTCTTATTACAACACAAGGATGAATTGGAAAATAAAGTTAATAAAGTTTTTATTGAGGAAACAGATTCGTTAAAGCGATTGTTTTAAGCCAAAACTGAAGTTAATGGAATGGTTTTAGTTAACTGCAAGCAAACCTAGTGATCTAATATATTACCAATTATGTTGTTTACAGCTCTGAAATCAAAACACAATCTACTTTATTCAAATTTTCAGCACGTGGTCATCAAGTGGTCACTTAATTATTGCCATTTCCGTACAAATAAGATATTTTATCTCGTGTGTGTGTGATGGGAAAGAGTGGGCGGGTTTGCATTTTCATTCTGGTTTAAACTATTTGGAATATATAATAGTAAATCTTTATCGGAAACCCGTCTCATGTTACAGCCTATTGTAACCTTCCAATTACGGCGAATTACACACTGAAGATTGTTTAAAATAAAAATAGTTTTCTGAATGGACGTAGCATTCTCTCATGCCCGTGAAATTGTTGACTTTCTTTTCAACCAGAGTAATTCAGTAATTGTATTTCATCGAGTAACTGCTAATTTCAGTTGCATTTTAATGCTTGGAGTTACCTTATGCCTTTCATGTGGTGTCCACTACAAAAGTCTAATATTTGACCGGTGTATACAACGTATCAGATAGTGACCTAATAGAAAAGGAACGGCTTGTCTGTTTGGGTGGTCATATTTAGAATTGCAATTAACCAAAACAGTGCATCATATATATGTTATTACTATTACATATGTGATATCCATATAATGCCTAGATTACTGGTATTCTTTTTATCATGTCTATGAATTATGTCGATAATACTTGGATTAACTATGTCATGTCCATATATTATGTCTAGATTACTTGTATTACTTAGGTCATGTCGATGTATTATGTCTAGATTGCAAGGATTACTTATGTCATGTCCATGTATTATGTCTAGATTACATGGATTACTTATGTCAGGTCCAGGTATTATGTTTAGATTTCTTGCCTTACTTATGCAATGTCCTTGTATTATGTCTAGATTACTTGCATTACTTATGTTATGCCCCTGTGTTATGTCTAGAATACATGGATTACTTATGTCATGTTCATGTATTATGTCTCGATTTCATGGATTACTTAAGTCATGTCGATGTATTATGTCTAGATTACGTCGAACACTTATGTGATATCCATATTTTATGTTTAAATGTTTATGCATTTGTAGAGCATGTTAAAAAAGCTATTTTTGTTGTTTGGATGCAGTTAAGTTGATACTGAAAGGGAAGGAATGAAACTTCAGAGTAAGGGACATACATACATACATACATACATACATACATACATACATACATACATACATACATACATACATACATACATACATACATACATACATACATACATACATACATACATACATACATACACACACACACACACACACACACACACACACACACACACACACACACACACATACATACATACATACATACATACATACATACATACATACATACATACATACATACATACATACATACATACATACATACATACATACATACATACATACATACATACATACATTTACCTTTATGGCCACAAGGTCATCAGAATAATTTCAAGAGACGAACTGTAAAATAAACTGAACAAAGATTGAATTGAGGAAACAAATTCGTATGTATGTATGTATGTATGTATGTATGTATGTATGTATGTATGTATGTATGTATGTATGTATGTATGTATGTATGTATGTATGTATGTATGTATGTATGTATGTATGTATGTATGTATGTATGTATGTATGTATGTATGTATGTATGTATGTATGTATGTCCCTTACTCTGAAGTTTCATTCCTTCCCTTTCAGTATCAACTTGACTGCATCCAAACAACAAAAATAGCTTTTGTAACATGCTCTACAAATGCATAAA
Organism: Potamilus streckersoni; assembly: GCA_016746295.1. Taxonomy (NCBI): domain Eukaryota; kingdom Metazoa; phylum Mollusca; class Bivalvia; order Unionida; family Unionidae; genus Potamilus; species Potamilus streckersoni. The sequence goes on from JAEAOA010000229.1 coordinate 434,126, forward strand.
TGATGTCAAAGTTATATCTTTCCTTAAAAAAATATTTGCATTTAATCTATAAAACTGGAGTTTATGTTTTTAAATTACCAGCTTTTAAAAATATCTGAGGTGTTTACATCTAATAAATTTAAAATTCTAACTCTAAACATTATTTTGAAAAATATTGATAAGTCAAAAGTAAAACATTTCAAAACATGAAAACTACATTTTGAGTAACCTGATTTGATGCCCTTCAGGTTTCATTGAGTGATATTAATACATACGTATGATTTAAAGTAGTTGTTATTGCTTTTTGTTGGATCAAATTTAGTAAGATGTCAAACCAAGATTATATTTCAATTTAGCTCCCAAAACAGTGTCCATGTACCCTTATTCCTGGGGTCTTTTATTACAATACAAGGATGATCTGTAAAATAAACTTAACAAAGATTGAATTCAGGAAACAGATTCGTTAAAGCGATTGTTTTAAGCCAAAACTAAAGTTAATGGAATGGTTTTAGTTAACTGCAAGCAAACCTAATGATCTAATATATTACCAATTATGTTGCTTACAACTCTGAAATCAAAACACTATCTACTTTATTCAAATTTTCAGCACGTGGTCATCAAGTGGTCACTTAATTGTTGCCATTTCCGTACAAGTAAGATATTTTATCTCGTGTGTGTGGTGGGAAAGGGTGGGCGGATTTGCATCTTCATTCTGGTTTAAACTATTTGGAATACATAATAGAAAATTTTATCGGAAACCCGTCTCATGTTACTGATTATTGTAACCTTCCAATTAAGGTGAATTACACACTGAAGATTGTTTAAAATAAAAATAGTTTTCTGAATGGACGTAGCATTCTCTCATGCCCGTGAAATTGTTGACTTTCCCTTCAACCAGAGTAATTCTGTAATTGTATTTCCACAAGAAACTGCTGATTTAAATTGCATTTTATTGTTTGGAGTTACCTTATACGTTTCATGTGATCTCCACTACAAAATCTAATATTTGACGAGTGTATACAACATATCAGATAGTGACCTAATCAAAAAGGAACGGCTTGTTTTCTGGATGATAAAATTTAGAATTGGAATAAACCAAAACAGTGCATTATATCTATATCATTTCAATTACATATGTGAAATCCATATATTGTCTTGATTACTTGAATTATTTATGCCATGTCCATGTATTATGTCTAGATTACTTGTATTTCTTATGACATATCCATGTATTATGTCTAGATCACTTGTATAATTTATGTCGTGTCTTGTGTTATTATTAATTATTATTATTATTATTATTATTATTATTATTATTATTATTATTATTATTATTATTATTATTATTATTATTATTATTATTATTATATTACTTATGTAATGTCCATGTATTATGTCTAGATCACTTGTATTATTTATGTCGTGTCTTGTGTTTTTATTATTATTATTATTATTATTATTATTATTATTATTATTATTATTATTATTATTATTATTAATTATATTACTTATGTAATGTCCATGTATTATGTCTAGATTACATGTATTACTTATTTCATGTCCAGGTATTATGTCTATATTACTTGGATTACTTTTGTCATGTCCATGTATTATGTACAGATTACTTAAATTACTTATGTCATTTCCATGTATTATGTCTAAATTATTTGGATTACTTGTGTCATGTCCAAGACTTATGTACAGATTACTTGGATTACTTATGTCATGTCCATGTATTATGTCTGGGTTACTTGTATTACTTATTTCATGTCCATGTATTATGTCTAGTTTACTTGTATTACTTATGTCATGTCCATAAATTATGTTTATATTACTTGGATTACTTATGTCATGTCCATGTATTATGTCTAGATTACCTTGGTTAGTTGTATCATGTCCATGAATTATGTCTAGATTACTTGGATTACTTATGTCATGTCCATACATTATGTCTAGATTACTTGGATTACTTATGTCATGTCCATGCATTATGTTTAGATTACTTGGATTACTTATGTCAAGTCCATGTGTGATGTCTAGATTACTTGGATTACTTATGTCATGTCCATACATTATGTCTAGATTACTTGGATTACTTATATCATGTCCATGTATAATGTCTAGATTACTTGGATTACTTATGTCATGTCCATACATTATGTCTAGATTACTTGGATTACTTATATCATGTCCATGAATTATGTCTAGATTACTTGGATTACTTATGTCATGTCCATGCATTATGTCTAGATTACTTGTATTACTTATATCATGTCCATGTATTATGTCTGGATTACTTGTATTACTTATGTCATGTACATGTATGATGTCTAGATTACTTTGATTACTTATGTCATGTTCATGTATAATGTCTAGATTACTTGGATTACTTGTGTCATGTCCATACATTATGTCTAGATTACTTGGATTACTTATATCATGTCCATGTATTATGTCTAGATTACTTGGATTACTTATGTCATGTCCATGCATTATGTCTAGATTACTTGTATTACTTATATCATGTCCATGTATAATGTCTAAATTACTTGGGTTACTTATGTCATGTCCTTGTATTATATCTAAAGTTTTTATGTATAAAACATCTACCTCTATGGCCACAAGGTCACCAGAATAATTTCGTGAGATGAAAACTTCTTTACCATCATCAAAATTTCTTTAAGTCCGATGTTCCTTTACGATGACGACTTATCGGCATTTATCTGGAAAGAGATGTGTATACTCTTTTATGATATTAACCAAGTAAAATTTTCCAAATACCGGACATGAAATGGATATCTTTTTGGGCGTGTATACCAAGTGATTGTCGTGTCGAATAACATATTGATGTTAAGCATTCTTGCATTACATTATTAGGTTAATATGGTACGTAGATTAAAAGCAATGACATAAATCTCTGGAAATATTTATGTACCTATTTAATTATCATGATTTAGATGACAGTTATCTATGACACTTATCTATGACAATTATCTCATTCTTTATTTATTGGAGAACTCGTACTGAACAAAACACATTGAAGAGTAAGGTTAAGTCAATAACCATGAGAACTTTTTAGCGTGGATATTAAAAAAAATGTAGTTAAGATCTAGTAATAGGAAGCAACAATTACAGGCATCGATAAATGTTCGTTTCAAGCCATAATAAATAACTTAAATGTATGATACAGTCTGGTTTGGCGATTTTCGCCCGGAGGGTGGGGGTGGGGCAGAAAACGAGCAACACCTAACGACCTAGGAAAGTAGTAAGCAGTCAGCTATCATTTTACTGACATTGTGTACAGTAAATAGCAGGTAATTAAAACCAAGACTATTTTCTTAACTGAAAGTTTTTAAAATCCTTTTATAATAAACACTGACTTCGTCAAGCGATCATGTCATTATAACATTAAAAAGGTTCCATCCGCCAAACATATGAGGCATTTTCACGAAAAGGTTGTGGTAGCACAGGCTTGTATGTGAATTTAGTTTCAATGCAGCTGTTTCCAAAATTCATTACGAATCCCATCCGTATATGATGGATTATGTCTATATGATATTTTCCAATATTTATTGAATAAAATGAAAATTGGATTTCGTTTATGGAATACATACATACATACATACATACATACATACATACATACATACATACATACATACATACATACATACATACATACATACATACATACATACATACATACATACATACATACATACATACATACATACATACATACATACATACATACATACATACATACATATATATATATATATATATATATATATATATATATATATATATATATATATATATATATATATATATATATATATATATATTCACACATACACACATGTATACACACAGACATGCAACAGATGATTGGTACTTTCAACAAAATTGCATTTGACAATGGGAGTGGTCTCACAAAACAGTTTACAAACACATTCAAGATCACAATTTTTAACCTGTCCGAAAATAGGTTTATTTCCTAAAATATATTCTATATTCCCAACATGGAGAGGTTTTAATGTACTTTTAAAAAGCGACTGAATGTTTTCCTTTAGCCAATTTTACACGGCCATAACATTCGGAGTCAGTTAAGGATATTTCATTCAGCTTTACTCTAGGTCGAGATCTGAAGGTAATACAGCCAGTGTTATGGCCAGATATTGTGTGCTTGAGTATCCGTAAGAACGCCGTCATTATGTTTGATGTTCTCAAAATATAAATCTCATAGGTTCATAAGTGTTTGCCTTGCTATACAGTAAATAAATATACCTGAAATATCACTGTTCTTGTACAAGGTCATAAATTCACACTCGTTTGCAGGAATGAAAGAAAGATGTGTTTCAGGTTGTTGATACCGAAATGAATATCCAATAAAAACAATAAAACTATTAAAGTTCACCCCCTGCTGACTGGTGAAAGTCTGCAAGTTCATGAACTAGTTTGACCTGCTCTGAGAAATTTCGATGGAGGGTCAAATTTTTGTGGCAAAGATGATCGTATGTGAATCAATTTATGATGAACGTTTCAAAAGATGGAATACCGATTAGATGGTTGTTTCCTGCTTAATGGTTGCACGTTAAAGATTATTTATTCCAGAGGCAAATATGGCAAAAGTTTCTCAGGTCTCTTATGTAGGTCGCGAGTGAGATATTGATATATATCTCAAATTTTTTGGGTACACAGGGGCTCGTATCGTTGCTTACAATTTACCGTCATACATGTACTATATAATAACTGTGAGGACACATCTCTCCTTTCTCGCTCGACCTTTTTCAAGAATAACTCTATTTCAAGCTACATTTCGCTGAATGGAGTACTGTTTTCTCGTTGGTTAAAAAAAATGACGTCCTGCATTTATTTATAACTTATTTTCATTTCACCAATGACAAGGGAGTATTTCATTCTGCGCGTTATTCTTTCATATTAATCTGGTGCGATCAGGGCCATATCGGACAGTACCGTGAGAAAATGGTCTGGCATTCCTTAAAGTTATGATAGTAAGCCAAACTTTGGTTACGCATACAAAGTCGAATGCCTGAGCTAAACATCGGTACCAAATTTATTACGTTACGCGAAATATAGCTTGAAATATCTGCGTTTATTCTTAAATGGGTCGCGCAAGAAATGAGGTAAGTGTCCTCCCTTGTAGCTACTATATATTACCTGTAGGACAGGTAAACTGTAAGCAGCAATACGAGCCCCTGTGGTTAGGTAGGTGGTGAGTGCGATATTGGTATATATCTCAAACCAGTTGGGTAGATGGTGAGTGTGATATTGGTATATATTTCAGGTCTTAGGTGGTGAGTGAGATATTATGTGTGTCTGTGTGTATTGGATTTTTAACGTAGGTTTTAAAAAAAAAAATTCAGTCATATCATTAAGATGTCTGCAAAGTGACAGTTTGTAGTGATGTTTAGCACAGTGGCATCATGCTGCAGACATGTAGCAGAATGTCTGACCCAGTCACGTTATCCTGACACCAGGTTAACCAGTGCTAAAACTAAGCTCTTAATGCTAAGCGCTATGCAAGGCAGCGGCTGTAGTACCATTTTTATGCCTTTGGCATGACTCGGTCGGGATTCGAACCCTCGTCTTTCTGCATCAGGACGGACGCACTAACATAGGTCACCGGAGTGGTCGAGTGAGATATTGGTATATTTTTAAAGTCTGTTAGGTAGGTGGTGAGTTAGATATTGATGTATACGTAAAGTGAGTTTGTATTCAATAACGTCTTGAAAGTTGTTACATATACTGTGGAATTATCGACGATGCTTTGCTTTGGACACTCACGTATACAGTTTTATAGCAATCAGCAAGCTGAAAATGGCTTGACAATATTCTTCATTAAAAATCCAAACGCCATGACACACGCACACACGCACACAGGCACGCAAACATACATACATACATACATACATACATACATACATACATACATACATACATACATACATACATACATACATACATACATACATACATACATACATACATACATACATACATACATACATACATACATACATACATACATACATACTTACATGCATGCATGCATGCATACATACATACATACATACATACATACATACATACATACATACATACATACATACATACATACATACATACATACATACATACATACATACATACATACATACATACATACATACATACGACTTTTATTTAGTTTAGTGAATATTAAAGAGTTATAGAAATAAAGTCAACAATGTACTAATCCAAGATGCTAAGAAAGACCGACGAGTAAACGCACGTGGTAAACTGACACTATGGCTTTGATTGTATATCAAATTCTGATTTTACCTATTTGTTCTCGGGTTCGAACTCAGAAGACCCCGGTTGTGGAAAAAGTTAATGACCACCCTTACATAATTGATTTTCTTCCCGTTCATTGGTTTCATTAATCTTACGGACCATCTGACAAAAACAACAACAGTCACAAAACTGCATAAGGCAAGGTTGTTGCTTTATTTATTCTTAAGAATTCGTTTTATGGTCGATGCATAAAAGCAATAATACGATAAATGTTTGATTAAAATTGTCGAAAGGACAAATCAAACCAAACCAAGCCAAATCTGAGATATGTGCCTTATTTTTAGTTTTAAACATGAAACATAAGAATAATAGTCTGATTCCAGAGCTAGTTCAAGGTCATGCAGTCATGCCAATTGCACGCAATGGTCAGGTATACTCAATTTATTTTTAACCTAGGACCTCTGATAATGGATACCTGTCTCTGTAACGGTAAGCCGAGGACAGAAATAATGACCACAATATACTCATCGTTCCAACAGGGAACGGATAAATGAGCTAATGCAATTACTGAATAAATACTGCATTGAGGTGTTTTACCATTCGAACCCTATTGATAACTTAAACTTTGATGGTTCATACAAGAACTATGTAATTCTTTTTCGTAATTACTATATTTTCATTAGTGTAATGTCGCTATTTACATTTGCATTTCAATGTCCCAAAGGTCTCCACCGTGAGAGTCAATCTTTTCAGAACTTAGATTGCATTTTTGGAAGGTCTTTATATGCTATTCCAATTTGAAGAAAAAAAATGTAATATGCAATCTGTACGGAATTTTAATCTGTACGGAATTTTAATTTGAGACTGATCTTTTTTTAAAAAAAAAATATCTCTTTTTTCATGCAGATCGCAGTCCATAACATTTAATGCGCCATTATCACGTGAAACCATCGTGCTATATTATGTAAACCATGGTTAATAGTTGGTGTCTTAAAAACTGTATTAATTACAATACACTATTATGGGATAAGTAAGCTATGGCGTGATCGTACACATGACAAAGCATGGGATCAGACGACTACAGAGTATTTCAGTAGGCTGCGCTAATCAGAACGAAACATTGGTGTCAAGTTTAAATAACTAATGACCTACCAACCAGTGATATCTAAATATCTGCCAGCACGTGGTTGGCCTAACAATTACTTTTGAAGCAAAGGATTTTGTGGCACCGATTCCAAGCATCGAGCCGTTTCATTACATTGTCAGAGACAGTACAGGCACACGATAATTCAAAAGACTTAAAATCAATGAAAGACACGGGTATGTAAGTTAACAATAGATAACTCGGCACTGCATACACACAGTGACAGAGAACAGAATATACATCTTAAACTTATTTCATATCACCCTGTAAAAAATTCCTATTGAGGATGGAAAACATTTTTAAATTTATTGATAAGTACATCAAGGCAAGAGCGATAGCTTTAGCCTGGTTTGATGGATGGGCGGGCGTAATAAGTGGGATGGCACAACAACACTTTCAAGGCAGAAAGAGTAACGTAATGTGCACAGACACGTCAGTTTAGCCGATGTTGGGTTTTCTGAAGATGGAATCGAACTCGCATCCTTATGATTACCACTCATAAGCTTTAACCACTGAGTTGTCGCGGCTCCTAAAAAGTTTGATAATACTACTTTCACATTTTTGACCGATCTGGTGGCCTAAGTGGTTAGACAATCCACCTTGGATGCTGGAGGACGCGGATTCAAGTCCCGTCAAAGTCTTTTAAAAATGGTGCTTGTAGCTGTGTTGATTGGCGCTCAGCATTAAGGTGTTAGTGTTATGACTAGTCGGCCTGGTGTCATTCAAAATGTGACTTGGTGGGACATGATGTTACATGTCTGCGACATGATTACACGTCAATATAAAGCTGCCACAGTGCAGACATAGAAGCAATATTACTGACAAAAAGTTAAAGCTACATTAAAAATCCAAACCATACGCACTCGCACTTTCACTTTTTTCTCTTAAAGCTAATGAATTTTTCGATTCAAATTATTATCAGTGTCACACAAATTTCAACTTTATTTGGCACAATACATAGAAACTTTTAGGTCCCAAGGACCTAAGTTTACATTGATTACTATTCCGAGTTTCAAAATATCATCAATTTTACAGTATTTGACAAATTGTAATTTAAATTTTCAAAATCCATATTGTCAAAAATACTTTACATTTCTGTTAAGCTGAAAACTATAGAAAAATTGTTAGTTAAACTGCATTATGTGTCTCCATATAATAGAATACTTTTATCCGTTTATCCTTGAACATACCTAGATTAATATAATCAAACAAGCAGGTAGTTGTCTAGAAATAACATTTTTAAAAAATCTTTGACCATGTATGGCTTTACATTCTCATAATGAAGGCTAATTGGAGATCTTTAGTATTTCATACTGTTATGACTAATCTTGCCAATTAACACCGAAACATGACCAATTTGATATAAAAGATATGAAGCTATAAAAGCCTAAGAGTTTACATAATTTGAATCTTGTTTATAATTGCATTTTGTGTTTGAATTTATTATCAATATACTAGCGTAATGTATAATCTTTTGCAAGGTAAAATTATGTCTAATTAAGGACATTGAGAGCCAGAACATCTTTAATAGGATAATCATCTTGATTATTAAAAGCTCGGACTTTTCTATTTTTGCATTTTAGCGATCGAGATCGACCAGTTACTAACCAGCCTAGATGTCCTAGTCTTTTAGTATGGTGTTGTACGCTGACTATGAAACAGATAGCCTAGATTCGATTCCCGATCACGACACTTGGATTTTGTAATCCATAACCGTAGTATCATGTAGTTCGTATTTAGGTTTCGCAAAAGTAACAAAGTAACAGTTAGTAGTGCAGAGGTCGAGATAAATGCGAACTATGTCCGGTTCTCAACTGAGACATTTATTTAACATTTACAACGCTTTCTGTGAAAGTATTTCATCTGTTAAAGACGGATACTTATTTTAAATATTTATTTTAGTAAATAATCTGACAAAATTTGAAAAAAAAAACCCAAAAATTCTAAAACCACCTTTTTTTATTAGTAAATTACTTTTAATATTTATATTTATCACTAGGAGAAGTTTATGGATTTCATAGCATTTGATTTTCTCTCTTAATGATGTTACTTCCATCAATCTGCATAACATTATATTTGTCATTACTTTGCGGAAGGGTGGGTTAGGGGAGAGTTGTTGTAACTTCGGTAACGTTTTCCATAAACATGAAAATATCTAAATATGGGCTAGTACGACTTACTATAGACTGCAATTTTATTTGCAGAAAGATTCAACAGAATTAAACAATTATGGTAGATTCGATACATCATATTATATCAAATTTTTCGGGCTAGACATGTCTTAGTCGACAAAACATTTATATTTATATCGCTACTTGCGTATTACATAGAATAATGCTGTCGTTATTATTATTACTATTATTATTAATATTATTATTATTGTTGTTGTTGCTATTTTTTATTATTATTATTGTTGTTGTTATTCTTCTTCTTTTTCTTCTTCGTCTTCTTCTTCTTCTTCTTCTTCTTCTTCTTCTTCTTCTTCTTCTTCTTCTTCTTCTTCTTCTTCTTCTTCTTCTTCTTATTATTATTATTATTATTATTATTATTATTATTATTATTATTATTATTATTATTATTATTATTATTATTATTACTGATGTTTTCTTGTACTGAGAAATGAGGTAGTAATGTGGATACGGATAATAATGTCAGTAAAGAAAACCATATTGGGTCATTTCATGTTTTACAAAACTTACTACAAAACTTAAAACGAAAATTAAAAAAAGAAAACATTTTGCTCTGCTGTTGGATGAAATGAACGAACCAATTAGTTTAAGAAACTGTCCCGACTTTCCAAATCTCAGCCATATATAGAGTCCACGGGTAATTGGGGGAGCCAGTCGATATGGCGTGTAATTAGTCTTTGATAAGAAATAAGGTATCGATTTTACCTTGAAGTTGCAATTACTGCGGCCGGCCAAATTTTATTTACTTTGGTTGTTACTGAGTTGCTATCTAAATCCTTGAACGGAATGAACTAGAAGGACAGTTAGTACCAGGAACCTTACTGTTTCAGTAAACGAGGTACTTGAAAAGCTTGTTGAAACTATTAAGATTAAATAGGATTTTAGCTTGGTACAATCAGAACCTGATATTTTTAGACCGAAGCAAACATTTAAGAAACAATCATAAAGTATGACAAGAAAAGGCTGTAGGACAAAACCTATAGGTTGACGTGATAGGTGTTAATTCAACAATTATGTACTTTACGTGTAGACGAATGAATTAGTAGGGTGTTCTTTATTGAAGTAAAATTAGTTATTTTTTTCTTGCATACTCATTTTCATATCTAAATTAACACACTTAAATACATCTTTATTTGTACACTAATATTTATATCGAATCTCCCATCCATAAATCCATCTTTCAGAAAATCAATAATTTTAAAAGAAATATAAAACCATTAACTATATATTTTGGGAATGTATTGGTTCTGGTCTCATTTTAGTGGATAGAAAGCGTCAGTGCAAAGGAATGCAGCTAAAATTTAACTCAAACGTTTTGCGTAGGATCCTCGCCGATACGACGAGGACCCATTTTGAACCAATCGCAGCATACTCGGCCTTTTCCATCACACGCTAGACAACGATAAGATGGGAAAAACCTCGAATGAAAATGATTGTCATACTTAACTTCCTCAAGGATGTGGTTATTATTGCTTCATAACAACTTCATAAAATCACGTGAGTAGATAAAGTATCATCGATAACATCAACGTAAGCAATCCTTTAAGGATATGTAAACCTTATAATTTCCTAATTTATTTTTATTACAGATCTTTAGGAATGCTATTGCACATTAAATATTATTTAATTTATTCATTTGATTGTTAAAACCCGTCGTTCAGTTTTATTGTAACAACTATCATTTGTTGGGGTGGGGATCCTGTTACAATTACGATTGTATCCGAGTCTCCTCTCCTCTGCCAGAGTCGAATTTATTCAAATCGCATCAGAAAGAGACGAACATATTCGAAATTAGTTGGAGTCATGCCGATGAGGGACAAACAGTATAATTACGGACGTTACGAACGAGTGCTTAGTGTTTTGTGGGTTTGATGCCATTTGCTAACATATAAGAGGCTATACATGGCAGTTACATATTTTGGTGGAAAAAGAACCTTTGGAGAACCACCCATGGGAACGTACTGGCACACCCAAGGGGACAGAGGCGAAACTTGAGTGATCTGTAAAGGCAAGCGACTTAGATTACTAGAAAACCTCGGGTTTCTTGTTCTGATTGAATTACGCCCTCCATGCTACGATATCTAGGAGTTTGTCGTAGGCTGATAAGACCTTGTTCAGATAAAAAGCAGATTATCATAAGCCTCTGGTCGTAAATGTGTCTTTGTTATGAACGAGCTGAAAATTGACCAAATCTACTGTAACTTGTCAATTTAAGCAAGTCATTTTTCGACAAAATCAGCAAACAAAAAAGTTGTTTATAGGCACTGAGAGAAATTTTATATATTCTATTAATTAAGGGCTTGGTTTGCTTTTGGTGTTTTACGGCACAGCACGTAAGTTACTTTGAATGCAAAAGTAATTGTAGTAAGGTGTCTTGTCCCAAAATATAGCACAGTATCCGACTTGAGGTAAACCGATAGTAGGATTCAAACCATCACCCTGTTGATCGCGAATCCAACGCGGTAACGAGTGAACCACCAAACGGATTCTAAATACCGATTATGTTTCACCTACTCTAAATAATCAAAGGATGTATTTAAACTGTCATTTAAATCGAAAAGAAGGAAGACATTTTCCTTTAGGCTTTCCAATTCTTCTCTGGCGTCAAATTTATTCATGAAGGAGGACCTGAAGAACACAACACACAATTGTATGTATTCGTAAATTTATCTATGATGCGACATATTCATTTTTATCTTTCAGGTGGTAAAAAAAGATCCCGTATGTAAATTGCGACCATTTCGAACCGATATTAAGCCCGTTTTAGGTAATATACCATAATAGCTTTATGAACATAACAACGACTGGATGAGGTGTCACCACTACTGGCAACGTAAACAAGACTTGGAGGTTATTAAAATTGAATGATCTTTTTGTTTTCATTTGTTTCTCATTATTATGTAGCAGGAAAAATATTACAAATTAAATTTGCAGGTATTCCATTAATTTTCGCAAAGGTGTCGAATGTTATTTTCAATGCTTACCTGTTCATAAAGATCTATTCTCAGCAAATCTATCCGGATTTTTGCCCACCGAAAACTCATTAATAGGGAAGGATCGGAACGATTACTTCTAAACCTATTTCAGGGAGTCGCATCAAAAAGAGACGACGAAGTTTTTATTGCTTGAAGCACTGAATAGCTTGGGTCAATGGAAAGCCAAAACAGGTGCCCGCTAGAGGACACACACACACAGACATCTAGCATACAGGAAACAAAATCGAGGTACCCGCGCTAGACGCGCTATAAGCGTTGATTAATGTAAATATTTATTATTGAAAACACAACATTCTATTTCACACTTCAGTGCAAACAAATAAAATAATATATAGCAATGATGAAGAATGTTGTAAGATCAGTTCCTTTGTATAATAGCCTAACATCATTTGTGACGTCACATTTTTGATGAAGTCATGGAATGAAATACCAACTTATCCAATTGAAGTGAGCTCACTATAATGGGTTTTATTATAGTATTTATATTTTGTTTGGTCATATTTAAAAATCATCATTCCGATATCTTGATGCTGAAATACTATCTTAATTAGTTTTCGATATATATATATATATATATATATATATATATATATATATATATATATATATATATATATATATATATATATATATATATTCTTTCAAATAATTGAACTCAATTTTTACAAATATTTATTCGGATGTTTAATGTGAATATAACACAAACCAAACCAACTTAAATACCCAATCGCCATGCTCATCTAATTAGCTAATCATATGTAAAAGTAAACCAGTCTAACTTCAGTGATAAATAACCCAGTCAATTACTATGGGTACCCTTTAATTAGCTTTTCAAGCAGTAAAATAAATAACTTTATTTGAGAGAGATTAAATTTTGTAACAGATCTCGTACGAACAAGTTTGGTCATAATGCGTTCATGCTGGTGAATTGTGTCAAAGTGTATCAAATGTTAAGATAAAATTTATGACTTTTAAGCTGTTGATATTGATCTGCTTAAACCCGGATGCCTGTCTGAACTACCTTTGAAAATGGATGATACCGATCACCCCTGTTGAGTTATTATCAACATATATTCTTAGTTGCTTTAATCTCATTATCTGATAAATTTAAAGCATCCGTGTTTAAAAAAAAGAAGAAAAAGAGTAATTTATCCGAGCGAAGCAGATACAAAAAGCCCGGATGTCGTCTAACGGGGACACACAGGGCGAAGATCCTGACAGTTCTGCCATTTTGACTGTTTCCAGAACATACCTTTAACCATCTAACTTTAAAAAAAGGCTATTTCGCGATCATTTTGTTTTTGGGGTGGGGCTGGAGTGGGGTAGGGGCCACATCCATCTCAGTTTACAGACATGTTTGCTCCAGTAGGAATCATTAGAAAGTGTGCACACAGTTTCAGACGTTTTGCAATGATCATCAGAACGAACATTGCAGGTTTCTAACGGCTTTATTGGTAGAATTAGTAACTTTTCGTGCGTACAACCTCAGACCGTTATCTCCCTAAGTATGTTTAAAATACCCATGTTTTTTGTTCTGATTCATGTACGTGAATACTTTGAAATTACTCCTTTAAGATCTTCAGTGAAAAGGGTGACGAAAAGTTGAGAAAACTAATTATATAAATAACAATTAAAATTAGTGTCTTCCGCTTATCTGAACTAATAATAATGCTGAAGTAGCACATTTGGGTAAAAATAATCCTGAAATAATTGTTGCAAAATATACAGGAAACAAAATTTCTTCTAGTTATAAAATTTTGGGTTAAAACATCGTTCTCAATTTGGAATTATACCCACCAATTTCGGCCATCGCAAATGGTGCAATGATGGAAGCATCAGTAAGGCGAAACGTTACCAGTCTTGCAGCATATACGATCAGCAATGTCATACAAGATAATATATCCGGTTGGTGAAGCAATTGAGGTATGTGAGTTATTACCATTTGAAAATAAATCTTTCCTGACACAATAAATAGTTTGAAATTCCCATCTTGATTTGTACATTTGCTTAAATAAGGCTCATGTTTACATTTTTAACGCTATTTATTTCAAACATAAAAAAGACTACAATGTGTATATTATGATCACAGAATTTTGAAATAAGGGCTAACGCACTTATATAAATCCAATCATAAACATGAATAGTCTTTCTTTGCCAAATTGACAACTTAAAGATACACTATCGAAGTAGTTATTAGGAATAAAGCATGAAGGTCACATTTTACAGGTCACGGATACAACATAGAAGTCATATTGGCACATCATGGATACAATATTGAAATCGTAATGGCACATCAAGGATACAACATTGAAATCGTATTAGCACATCATGAATACAACATTGAAATCGAATTGGCACATCAAGGATACAACATTAAAATCGTATTTTGAAAATTCGGGATCCACGATCAAAGTCATATTTGGCATATGTTCAGTACAATATGTTTTCATCGAAGTCGTATTTTGCTCATCATGGATACAGCATAAAGTTATATTTGGCCGACTTAGGATACAAGATAGAAGTCATATTTGGCATATTAGGAATACAAGATAGAAGTCATATTGGGTTAATTACGGAAACAACATAAAAGTCATTTTTGGCACATTATGGATACAACATAGAATAGGGATACGCATGGCAAGCTATGTGATTAGGGAGTAAGGTAAATAGGATTATTACCAAAGAAATGTAGTATATTGAATCAAAATTTATTGTCATCTTGTGACCAAGATTACTGTACATATGTATACATAAGGCTACTCTACATATGTACACACACGATTAATGTACACTCTATACTCGTATACATGATGATTTTAAGATTGCTGTACAAATGTATACATAAGGATACTCTGCATTCGTATACATGTATACATGATGGTATTGCTATACTAGATATTCACTGACAATTAATCAAAATAAATCAAAGTAATTTATGTAGGTATGTTTATTAGTTGTACAAAAATGAAAGATATCGAGAAGGCATATGACAGTGCTGCTTGTTGGATTGTCATGACGACAAAGGTTGCTGAATAGCAAATATTTTACATAGTATCAATCCATCCATCCATCTGTGTGTGTGCGTCGTGCGTGCGAGTAAATATGTGTAATTTTCTTTACGTGCAACATTGTTGAATTATAGTTAAAGAAATATCGGGTTTAAAATCATCCTAATTTTATCATAGGCTAATTGTTTCTTATTTCAGTATTCGAATTCCAGTCCTTAATTTTGAACGGAAGGAAGGATAAATTGCACAAGTGAGTTGTGTACCTGATCATCTGTATACTTGTAATATTACGGGGAAAACGCCCAAGAATGTTTCGCTGCTGTTTACGCATATTATCTTCAAGGTACGGATGTCGTTGTTAGTGAGTTTTTGGAAATTTTGTACAGTGCTAAAATATATAGGTTCCTTTTGGACTAAATTCAAAATTGTTTCACAATATCACCTTAAGCAACAAATCAGAAATGGCAATTTAATTTACTCCGGTGACGATTGTGTCAGCCTCTAAATTTATTTGTCCAATTACTGAGGTTCTTATAACGTAAAGTCGTCCTATTTTACATCGCATATTGGATAAGCGAATGTGACTAACTGTATCCGTTTCAACTTTTTATTGAATAAAAACACCAAATTATATCAAACGATTATTATCACATCAATTGAAAGAAGTATATTTGACCTTCACTATAACAGATGTATTAGTAATAACTGATAAAAGATCATTCATAATAACGGTGGAATTGTTTTCCAACTATTGTGTAATTGTTATAAATAGATATCTTCACCTTTCCATTCGAATGGATAATGTATTGGATTTGAAAAGATGTTTCATGGGTTTTACACTGTTATTTATTTTGTTTGATTTCACTTATCATCGTTTTATTTATTCAATATTTTATCTTTAGAATTTTATACCTGAACGTTTGATTGTCTATAAATAGCCATTATTGCCCCGGAGTGCCGTCAAGCACTGCTTACCACCTATCGTCATACATATACAATGCTACATTAATCATCCCTTGAAAGGAATACTGTCTATATCTAAATATTTTAGGGGCTTATATGTATACTTTTCAAAATAATGTCAACATTTTTACTCTGAGAACGGCACAAATAAAAGTAAATCTGATATGCCATTGAAAATATCCAAAATACACGCACCTGATAGCTAAGTAGATGAAGTGTCAATTAACGAACTCTATTTAGAGAATTTAATTCATGTGTTTACAAGTTTTGAATTAATGCATTAGTGCTGCATGGTTTGTCGCATATTCGTGTAGGAGGTATTAGATTTAACAAGTACCAAGGATGACAATTAGAATTGCCTATATGAAGTGGTAGTGGTGGTAGCAATTATGATGATGAAGATGATAGTGGTGATGACGAATGCAAAAACTGAGATATTCTTAACGTAACCAGTTGTTAAAATTTTCACATGTTTTCGATCGATTAAAAATCATCTGTTGGCCTACATCAAAGACATGCACTCTATTAATAGCAACAACATATTGTTTGGCAAATATACCAGCAGATATAATCAAATTTCTGATTGGTCGGACGTCAAAGTTGCAACTAAGTCTTCGAAAGCAATTTGACATCTTGACGCCAACGTGTTGACTGTATGGCCGTAAACTTTGTAACAGTAAAGAAGTGAAACAAACAATTTAAATGAAAGGAAAGTAGTTTATATGCTTAGAAAACAAAATGGAAATTTAAATAAAACTTTATTGTGGATTTAATTTTAAAAAATCCTAAATATTATATCGCAGGTCGAAAATGTGGTCTGTGCCGAATGAATTCCAATCATCAAGTATTCTTGATGTACCATATTGATATTATCCAGAATGTCTAAAAATGAGTTTTCAACAATGCAAAAAGTAGCGTTTTTGTCTAAATTGTTAATTATCATTTTATTTGTATACATCTATAAATTATGATCATAGATTCCCAAATGCTTATACCAATATCCTTGATATACATATTCCTTTTGACCAAAGTCACAATAGATTGCTCAGGAAAACAAATATCGTATAGAAAATTCCAACAAATTAAGAATAAGTTCTCTTCCGAACGATGTAAGCTCGTAAACAATGTTAAGCATTTAAATCAAACTTTAGTAAATATCTTATGAACATGACAAAAGTCAGGTAGGCAAAAACTCTACCCTCCGTGAAACAAACTGTATAGATCCACATATCAGTTGAAAGGTCACGAATTTCAGTATCGTAAGCTCACTGAAAATTGTATGCGTTGCTATATTTAGACTAAAGTTGCAACAGTGTTACAAAAGGGATAAGAATTACAATAACATGTCACAAAATTGGAAAGATTTGCTTTATGTTTTACAATATGGACAAGAATTGTGAAATTATGTTCCGATAGAGGTAACAGTTGCAATAGTGTTAAGATAGGAATCATAGTTGTTTAGATTGGGACAATAGTCGCAATAGTGTTTCGATAGAGATCACAGTTGCAACAGCGTTACAATACGGATAATAATTACAATAACGTGTCACAATATTGAAAAGAGTTGTATTAGTGCTACAATATTGAAAAGAGTTGCAATAATGTAAGGATAACAGTTGCAATAGTATATTACAATAGGGATTACAATTTAAATAGTGTTACGATGGAATAACAGAGGCAA
The DNA here is from genome assembly GCA_016746295.1 of Potamilus streckersoni. Classification (NCBI taxonomy): domain Eukaryota; kingdom Metazoa; phylum Mollusca; class Bivalvia; order Unionida; family Unionidae; genus Potamilus; species Potamilus streckersoni. Next base: position 452,386 of record JAEAOA010000229.1, read on the forward strand.
TAGTGTTTTACAATAGGGATAACAAGTGCGATAGTGTGTTCGGATGGGTATTCCAGTTTTGTATTTGAAGACTTTGAACGTTAAAAGAGGATTTACTGTAGCAATATATCGTGGCTGACTTTTCACTTGAATACCTCCATTTGTGACAGTACAACCACCTCTGCCTGTCTGATCTTGAATTAGAGACGTGTGCAGCAATTTGGCCATGTACGTCTAATAATCTCTAATATCCTCATATCTTTAAAACACAAGACTGTCGTCCCCTTGGATGAAGCGTGAGGACAAGTGCTTTCTGCCTACCACCAATAGGTAGTGATTGATTTACACAGGCGTCCCGCCAGCAAGGTGTTCAGGGATAAGGGGCGAGACACCCAGTGATAGATGGTTCCAGCTGGTAATCTTGGTGGTGCAGTAGTGGATACAATGTATGACAATACTTAGCTCAAAATCATATACCATTAAAACTACTATATCATGCAAATCACTCGTGCCGTTTTAAGTCGTGGGATTTTTATTATGAATAATTATTTTCTGAAAAACAATAAAGAAATGCACATCCCAAATAGGTCGTCAATCTGTATAGAATGAAGGCAAAATGTGTCGATTGAAGCTAAATCAGGGCTGTATGCGTGTACGACAAAGTGTCTATTGGAGGCAAACCATGGCTGCATGGAGTGTGCGGCAAAGTATCGATTGGAGGTAATTCAAGGCTGTATGGAGTGTGCGGTAAAGCGTAGATTAGAGGCAAATCTGGACTGTATGGAGTGTGCCTCAAAAAGTGTCGATTGGAGGTAAATCAGGGCTGTATGGAGTGTGCGGCAAAATGTCGATTGAAGGTAAAAAAAGGGCTGTATGGAGTGTGCGGCAAAGTGGCGATTGAAGGTAAATCAGGGCTGCGTGGAAAGTGCGGCAAATAGTGTCGATTATAGGTAAATCATGGCTGTGTCGATTGAAGATAAATCAGGGCTGCATGGTGTGTGCGCAAAGTGTCGATTGGAGATAAATCAGGGCTGTATGGAGTGTGCGGCAAAACGTCTATCGGAGGTAAATCAGGGCTGTATGGAGTGTGCGGCTAAGTGTCGATCCGAGATAAATCAGGGCTGTATGGAGTGTGCGGCAAAGTGTCGATTAGAGATAAATCAGGGCTGTATGGAGTGTGCGGCAAAGTGTCTATTGGGGGGTAAATCAGGGCTGTATGGAGTGTGTGGCAAAGTGTCGATTGAGATAATTCAGGGCTCGATGGGGTGTGCGGCAAAGCGTAATTGGAGATAAATCAGGGCTGTATGGAGTGTACGGCAAAGTGTCGATTGGCGGCAAATCAGGGCTGTATGGAGTGTGCGGTAAAGCGTCGATTGGACGTTAATCAGGGATATATGGAGTGTGCCACAAAGTATTGATCGGAGGTAAATTAGGGCTGTATGGTGGGTGCGTTAAAGCGTCGATTGGATGTAACTCAGGGATCGATTGGGTGTGCGGCAAAGCGTTGATTGAAGATAAATCAGGACTGTATGGAGTGTGCGGTAAAGCGTCGATTGGACGTTAATCAGTGATGTATGGAGTGTGCGACAAAGAATTGATCGGAGGTAAATCAGGGCTGTATGGAGTGTGCGATAAAGAGTCGATTGGATGTTCATCAGGGATGTATGGAGTGTGCGACAAAGTATTGATCGGAGGTAAATCAGGGCTGTATGGAGTGTGCTGCAAAGTATCGGTTGGAGGTAACTCAGAGCTGTATGGAGTGTGCGGAAAAGCGTCGATTGGAGGTAAATCAGGGCTGCATGGACTGTGTGGTAAAAAGTGTCGATTGGAGGTAAATCAGGGCTGTATGGAGTGTTCGATAAAGAGTCGATTGGATGTAAAATAGGGCTGTATGGAGTGTGTGGCAAAGTGTCGATTGGAGAAAGCAGGGCTGCATGGAGTGTGCGGAAAAGCGTCGATTGGAGGTAACACAGGGCTATATGGAGTGTGCTGCAAAGTATCGATCGGAGGTAAATCAGGGCTGTATGGAGTGTGCGGCAAAGCGTTGATTGGAGGTAAATCAGGGCTGTATGGAATCTGCGGTAAAGTGTCGATTGGAGATACATCAGGGCTGTATGGAGTGTGCGGCAAAACGTCTATCGGAGGTAAATCAGGGCTGTATGGAATGTGCGGTTAAGTGTCGATCGGAGATAAATCAGGGCTGTATGGAGTGTGTGGCAAAGTGTCAATTGGAGATAATCATGGCTGTGTGGAGTGTGCGGAAAAAGTATCGATCGGAGGTAAATCAGGGCACTATGGAGTGTGTGGTAAAGTGTCGATTGGAGAAATCAGGGCTGCATGGAGTGTGCGGCAAAGCGTTGATTGGAGGTAAATCAGGGCTGTATGGGTATGCGGCAACGTTTCAATGCAATGCTTATTTAGGATGTTTTTTTAAGACTGCATTTGTCTTGGATCAGATGGATATCCCGGGTAAGAATGCACGGACGTGTGGCACAATATGACAACACTTAAGAACTATAATATGGTAAAGTGATATTTCCAGAGTATATAAAAAGTTGCTGCATTTGTATGAGAAATATGAACTCGTTTTCTCGAACAAATACTTCACTCCCAAGGTGGCGTGCAATATTACTTTGAACAACTTCTTTATATTTTAATCATACAAGTGGAGTAACATATAAATCTATGCGTCAATAAGCATGTGCTTACATCATAGACTGGAAGCACGTCATTGGGAATGTATACAATATAGCACGCAATATATGTAACTGAAAAATAATTGCTAGTGGACTCGTAGCACCAGTCTCTGAAAAAAGGCAAATGGGCAGACCATTCGAAATGTTTTTACCTCTTTCCGAAGGTGATGGTAGTAATTACATTTCCCAGCTAGCAACTTTTAAGTGGACAAAAATGCAGCTTCGTGGATAAGAACATACTCGTATAAAATGATAGGTGTTGAAGTAGCACACCTGCATTTTAGTTAATTTAGTAGCACACATGCATTTTAGTTAATTCCAGCAACTTGCAATGAAGTTCGATACTTTCGTATTTAGCATAGGGTTAATTCCAGCAATTTGCAATGAAGTTCTACAGTTTCGTATTTAGCATAGGGTTAATTCCAGCAACTTGCAATGAAGTTCTACAGTTACGTATTTAGCATAGGGTTAATTCCAGCAACTTGCAATGAAGTTCTACAGTTTCGTATTTAGCATAGGGTTAATTCCAGCAACTTTCAATGAAGTTCTAGTTTCGTATTTAGCATTGGGTTAATTCCAGCAACTTGCAATGAAGTTCTACAGTTTCGTATTTAGCATAGGGTTAATTCCAGCAACTTGCAATGAAGTTCTACAGTTTCGTATTTAGCATAGGGTTAATTCCAGCAACTTGCAATGAAGTTCTACAGTTTCGTATTTAGCATTGGGTTAATTCCAGCAACTTGCAACTAAGTTGTACAGATTCGTATTTAGCATTGGGTTAATTCCAGCAACTTGCAATGAAGTTCTACAGTTTCGTATTTAGCATAGGGTTAATTCCAGCAACTTGCAATGAAGTTCTACAGTTTTGTATTTAGCATAGGGTTAATTCCAGCAACATGCAATGAAGTTCTACAGTTTCGTATTTAGCATAGGGTTAATTCCAGCAACATGCAATGAAGTTCTACAGTTTCGTATTTAGCATTGGGTTAATTCCAGCAACTTGCAATGAAGTTCTACAGTTTCGTATTTAGCATTGGGTTAATTCCAGCAACTTGCAACGAAGTTGTACAGTTTCGTATTTAGCATAGGGTTAATTCCAGCAACTTGTAATGAAGTTCTACAGTTACGTATTTAGCATTGGATTGGGTTAATTCTAGCAACTTGCAATGAAGTTCTACAGTTTCGTATTTAGCATTGGGTTAATTCCAGCAACTCGCAATGAAGTTCTACAGTTTCGTATATAGCATTGGGTTAATTCCAGCAACTTGCAATGAAGTTCTACAGTTTCGTATTTAGCATAGGGTTAATTCCAGCAACTTGCAATGAAGTTCTACAGTTTCGTATTTAGCATTGGGTTAATTCCAGCAACTTGCAACTAAGTTGTACAGATTCGTATTTAGCATTGGGTTAATTCCAGCAACTTGCAATGAAGTTCTACAGTTACGTATTTCGCATTGGGTTAATTCTAGCAACTTGCAATGAAGTTCTACAGTTTCGTATTTAGCATAGGGTTAATTCCAGCAACATGCAATGAAGTTCTACAGTTTCGTATATAGCATTGGGTTAATTCCAGCAACTTGCAATGAAGTTCTACAGTTTCGTATTTAGCATAGGGTTAATTCCAGCAACTTGCAATGAAGTTCTACAGTTTCGTATTTAGCATTGGGTTAATTCCAGCAACTTGCAACTAAGTTGCACAGATTCGTAATTAGCATTGGGTTAATTCCAGCAACTTGCAATGAAGTTCTACAGTTTCGTATTTAGCATAGGGTTAATTCCAGCAACTTGCAATGAAGTTCTACAGTTTTGTATTTATCATAGGGTTAATTCCAGCAACATGCAATGAAGTTCTAGTTTCGTATTTAGCATAGGGTTAATTCCAGCAACTTGCAATGAAGTTCTACAGTTTCGTATTTAGCATAAGGTTAATTCCAGCAACTTGCAATGAAGTTCTACAGTTTCGTATTTAGCATTGGGTTAATTCCAGCAACTTGCAACGAAGTTGTACAGTTTCGTATTTAGCATAGGGTTAATTCCAGCAACTTGCATTGAAGTTCTACAGTTACGTATTTCGCATTGGGTTAATTCTAGCAACTTGCAATGAAGTTCTACAGGTTCGTATTTAGCATTGGGTTAATTCCAGCAAATCGCAATGAAGTTCTACAGTTTCGTATATAGCATTGGGTTAATTCCAGCAACATGCAATGAAGTTCTACAGTTTCGTATTTAGCATAGGGTTAATTCCAGCAACTTGCAATGAAGGTCTACAGTTTCGTATTTAGCATAGGGTTAATTCCAGCAACTTGCAATAAAGTTCTACAGTTTCGTATTTAGCATAGGGTTAATTCCAGCAACTTGCAATGAAATTCTAAGAGTTTCGTATTTAGCATAGGGCTATTTCTAGCAACTTGCAATGAAGTTCTACAGTTTCGCATTTAGCATAGTGTTAAAATTTTAAAGAAAAAGAGTTTCCCTGGGTTTCCTCACTAGTTATACTGGCTATTTAAAAGAGACTTTTTATATCTTAGATAATGTTCAAAGAACCTTTAATTCCCTTTTTTTGTTGTATGATTGATGAGTGTAATATAGGTTAGAGAGATTACAGCTTGGACTTACTCCAGATGTCCACCTTTCAAAAAGGTGCTAGCTCTACTTGCTCATTTTCACTTCTCGAACTTCAGATGTAAATTTTTAAACAAATAGAGCCGATATCTTTTTTCACATTTTCAGTATTTGGTAATTCATTCATTGCACTTTTAGAATCTGATATTTTCTAGTTTTGCAAAATTCATTTTCCATATTTTAATAGCTGCCAAGAATAGTGTACTTTAGACAAATTCAGGTTGATTTTTGGAGCACAAGGGAGCAGTCATTTTAGTTAGCAGTGTCCTAGGATCATTTAAAATTTCCAAAAGTACATTATCCAAAGAAATTATAGCCACATTACATGAAAGTAGTATATAGGTATGCCAACATTCTCTCCAACATGCATGTTTAAAATGCAAACAAATTCATCTTACATACATCACTCTCTCAAAAGTACATACTAACTGGTGAGCGCCACCGAAACAATTAAAGAAATCATCCGATTTTAAAAGCTTAAAACTGTCATTGACGTTGTTGTTAGTCAAGACTCGACTTCCTATTAACGTGACGCCAAGAAAGTTACTGTGATATAATAACAGTGAGGGGCTTGAGGAATGTTCAAAATTTTCGTTATTTTCATTAGGCGTTATTCGAGCGCGATATGATGAAAACTAACGATGTTCTGATTACTGGGGATACGCACACATTCGGAATAACCTCTTCTCTTTCCGATACTATTAGAATAACTTCTACAAACTAGAACATAAACGGCGAAAATCTTACTGATACTTCCCAAGTTGTTTATTTTTAGCGGACGAACACCCAGCATGATATGCGAATAATTACACTTTTTATGAATCAACCGAGTTTTCTGTCATGTGGCTCGACAAAACGACCCCCCCCCCAATTACATGTTGAGCATGGGATATATCTTAAAATGGACATGATTTTGATTTTGAAAGTTCAAAATACGTGCTAAGCATCAATAACAAATACTATTAAAATATACACACACACACAATTGTCATCCGAAAGCATAATCTTGAAAAGAAAAGCATATATTGGTTTTAGAAATAATTCATATAAAGGTTACTTATATCAATTCCATGATCTTGTCTGACATATGACATATAATAGGAGTCAAAACCTCTTGAATAGTGACAAAGTTAACTTAAACGTAAGTTAATTAAATACTAGCACTTTAAATTTTTAATGTTGTTCATGATATTTGTAATAGAAAGAAGACGGGTGAAATGATTTGATTTCGTTAACATGAAGCTTTTGGTCACGATGCTGATAGTTATTGTACGCCATCTAAAGTACAATACATGCAAAACATGTAGGCGTTCAGCACCGACTATTTCTGTAATGGGTGTCGTGATTTAGAATTTGATTACACATACCTTTAAATGGCAGATATTTACGTTGTTCGAATCCCTTTACACCCACATTTCTTTGGAATGTCATTAGGTACATGCCCTGAGAAGTGCATACGGCAAAGTCGATTTTAAAGTACGCGGAGATACTTGGATAAGGTCAACGTAATGGTGCAATCGTGTACAAGCCGAACAGAAGCCATGCGTTGTGGTGTCAAAACGAAAGCTGCGAGTATTGAAAACCAGATCGTGCAACCCTGTTATTTGTTATAATAGACAACGAGTTTTCTTTTCTTGATTCAGTTTAATAGCTGGCTACTCTTGTAACAGTCCATAGCGATCAATATGTTCTCTAAAATGTCAACAACAGAAAAAAAACATCAGCCGAAAGCGATGGGTTTTTTTTTGACATTTAAGGTTCAGAGTCAGAATTGAATACACTTTGCTTAAACTTTATTAGTATTAAATTTGAGAACAACAATTAAAATTTAATTTAATCGTGTAAACATGCATACATGGCTACATTAACATTTACTAAAGTACCTATAACCCTGAGAAGCCATAATGTCATAATAAGAACGGCAATGAATGTCAATGAACGACAGCGAAAACCGAACATGGTAATGTGATTCATTTTTACTTTGCTCTGAGTATTTTTAAAAAAGTAAGTAACGCTTCCAAAACAAATTCTGGTAAAGTGACATGTACACTTTGCTAAAAGCATGTCAAGAGCGACAAGTACTGTATCAAATAAAGTAAATACCATACAAAATAAAAACCCTTTAATCCGACGTTACGTGTGCATACATATATTTATTTTTAACATAGATATATACACCTGAATAAACGGCTTGAGTGAAAAAGATCCCTTGTTTCCTTATTGGGATATAAAAAAGAAACAAACGTCGATAATTCTGTACAGCTTGTTTCGCATTTAATATAATTCTTCTTCAGGCAAAAAATGTTTTGTAAGAAACTGAAGTCTTTTTATTTGAAGATAACAATTACGTCATTACGTAACGTCATAAATGGTATGCATCATCATAACAATTATATATATATATATATATATATATATATATATATATATATATATATATATATATATATATAATGTGTGATGCACATACATACATACATACATACATACATACATACATACATACATACATACATACATACATACATGCATGCATGCATGCATGCATGCATGCATGCATGCATGCATGCATGCATGCATGCATGCATGCATGCATGCATGCATGCATGCATACATACATACATACATACATACATACATACATACATACATACATACATACATACATACATACATACATACATACATACATACATACATACATACATACATACATACATACATACATAAATACATGCATGCATATATATATATAATTTAATACATCTGTTTAATTTACATTTTTAGATGACATATTTGATCGGGAATCATTGAGCTGAAGAATTGGAAACATTCATTGTTCGCCTAAATTATTTTCATCCGACGATTAAATTTACTTTTACTTCATGTAGGAAACAAATTTCAGTTTTAGGTGTAAATGTAATTAAAAATTTTGATAACACTATCTCTACAAATATTCACGTCAAGGAAATAATATCTACCAGTATGTGGAATATTCTTAATGTCATCCCATGCCATGTAAAAACGGTATATCATTGATTTGATTCTGCGTTGCCGAAAGTCCATAATCTTACTCAACATGAGCCTTTAAACACAGCCAATTGTACAATAGAGAAACGTATAATTTCTTTTACAATACAATATAATCCTTTATTACCTAAATATTGGAGTCTCATAAATGTATCAAAAAAGAACAGCGTAAAGTCACTTTACAAAAATAAACCCATTCTTAATTATAGAAGACGCAATAATATGTAAAAATTTTCTAATTAGAAGTAAAAAGACAGAAAATTAAAAAAAAGAATTCTAGTCATCTAGATATAATAGACACCGGTACTCTCGATATGCAAACATAAGAGAAAGTACTTCTTTCAGTAGCACCAATAGAAAAGAGGTATTTACTCTACGTTTATAACACTAACTGCATATCAACTGATGTGATTTATTTGATAACCTGTAAAAATGCAACATGCAATATGTTGGACAAACATTTGAACAAGTTTGTAAGAGAATGAATAATCATCGCTTTCATATAAACAATTATAGAGGTCCTCAGTTTTTTTTTCTCACCTTTCAATACTAATAATAACTCTGCTCAATTTTCTTTAATGCCAATAGATCTTGTGCATGGAGACAAGGAAACTTATCGGTAGTATCTCACAAATTTTGATTTAAAAGATGTGTGCAATAGTTTTGTACACATGTGTAAAGCGTACAATAGTTTTGTTTATTTGTGATAAACGTACAGGTTTTGCTCATCAGTGATAAACATACAATAGTTTTGTACATTATTGACAAGCGTACAATAGTTTTGTTCTTTAGTGATAAACGTACAATAGTTTTATACATTAGTGACAAGCTTACAGTAGTTTTGTGCATTAGTTATGAGTGTACAATAGTTTTGTACATTAACACAAGCGTACAGTAGTTTTGTTCATAAGTGATAAGTGTACAAAAGTTGAGTATATTAGTTACAAATGAACAATAGCTTTTCATTAGTGAAGTGTACAATAGTATTGTACATTTTAAAAGAAAGAAAATCATAGCTATACTTATGCTTTCCATGCTATTTCAACATATTTAATAAAAAATTAAAAATAAATATAAAGTGAACTTTTACAACTGCGTACATGAAAACAGTTCGCATTCATGCGTTTTCGTATCATACACTACATATTTTTTTGTTATGTAATTCCTTATTTCAATATACCTGGGAAGTTGTTTGACTAAATCTAAGTTGGAAGAATAAAGTCCATCGAAAATGAATTCCACCGTAGGCTTGCTTTGTCAATATTAGGAGATCATTGCTGGTATTAGGAAGCGATCGTTTATTTTTCCGCTTATCGGGTAAAGGATTTTATTTCGAACTAAGATACTTCTTTCTTTTACTTATGATATTTTTTCAGGTGATATATCGGATATAATTAGTCCCATATTTATATAAATGAGAGCAAGGATATTTTTCAGGTTTTTCTTGTGTGTGGTTGGGGGGGGGGAGATGGGAGTACTAGAACTTTTTCCCCAAATGCCAGCTTTCCCCAAATACCCCCATAAGTAAATAACACTAACCCTGTTGTATTCCACTTTCGTTATGAATTTTGGGAATATATTTAATCTTTGTGGGATATGTAGCTTTGTGTAAACTTTCTGGGGAGTATATATTGCTCCTGTCATTATAATTAATTATGTCTGTCCCTTAAATTTTAACAAAACAAGAATATTTGCACTGCAATGAATGCAAAATCTGAATTTAGTACTAGTAAGCAAGTCTACCGTAAAAATGCAAAAACAACTACATAGCAAACACCATGTAATTACATAATGAAAATATACTAACAGTAATTAAGAAGATAAATATTATTAGGTGTTTATGTCTGTTTTTATTGCTGAAATAAAGCACTCCTGAATGAGATCACAGCGTACTTATATCTAAGATCTATTGGTGATTCGTTTCATGTAGCTAAGCACTGGTACACAAAAGAACATTCTCCGTATCAATACGTTTAACAGTGGGAACAATTATGATACGAGGACCAGCGTAAGTTTCGAGCTGTGGTATTTACATCAGTGGGGTCAGATAGGTATATTGGATTGGAATCAATCAACGAAATATAACATAGTGAACAAAATTTGTGCTAGATTCTGGATCGAACGAGTATCCAAGTTACAGAGCATGGAGGGTGTGTGTTTGCTCCGTTCTTTGTACTCTAATTGGACCCAGAACACAATTAATTTTACTATATAGTTTCTGTATTTGTTTCTCAGTACTGATTTTTCCACTGTGTGACAATCAATACAAAAAAAACATATAATCTAAAATGCCTTCAAAGATGACTTCATGGTGAAGTTCTTGTTATATGTTCACAGGTATCTTTTGGTGAGGTTTGGACTGTCAACCAACCAGCATGGATTGGAACATAGATTTCACTTCCGGATCAACACCAAGACCTTATGACTCCATGAACACTGTCGACGAAACACACACACACAGACAATCCAATCATGAGCTCATATTTTAAAGAATAAACATTTGCCTTTAAATACATGCAAAGAATGCCTAAATCAAACTATTGCATCACCACCAAAAGGAGACAGGAAAAAAAAGGCTCTAAAATAGATTGGGACTAAATTCGTGGGTACTGAACCAGAAATATTAATTGTGGCCTGATTCCAATTATGTTCCTAGCAGCCATGTTTTCAAGTTTTGAAGGCTCTGTAGAACATGCAGAGACAAACCCGATAGAATCAAATTAACAATGGATCAGTTTTGAAAGTACTAATGAGCACACACGTGTATTGGTGGCATCAATCGAAAGGAACATTGCGAAAATAACTGATGCGCCTCGGATCCAGATATTTATCCCTAAATATGTTCATCACATGTTAGTGTAATGAGAGCGTGTTGTAAAAAGTAATACCTAGGTTTCGCAATGGCTGTGAATTTAGGATTGATATTTGTGATGATTATGGTTTAGGTTAAAGGATGTCAATGATGAAGTCTTTGCGTCGTAATCATTTTTGTCGCCATTCACCAACAGTTTGTTAGTCATCCATTGAGAAGCAGCTCTATAAGCTTTGGATAGTATCATCAACTACAGTTGTGCAGTTTGATTTGCATATTTGAGTGTACATTGGTGAGAAAATGAATGTTGATCAGTAACACACTCATTTGAGAGTAGCTGATTATATAGTATACAATGAAAAGATTGAAGCGTAGAACAGAGCCTTGTGAAACACCAAAGCATAGATTAACTGCACTGGAAAGTTTTCCGTTTACGGACACAAGTTGTGTCCTGTTGACTAATTAGGACTTGAACTATAGTAAGGCTGTTTTGTGAATACCAAATATACGCTGGAAACTGAAGTTGTTTAATCATGGTCTACTGTGTCAAATGCCGTAGATAAGTTTATGATGGTGAGGACTGTACCCTTTCCACTGTCCAAAACAGAGAGAAGGTCGTTAACTATTCTCAAAAGGGCAGTTTCAGTATTTTGAAGAGGGCAATAAGCAGATTCTACATTGCTAAAAAGATTAATTCGGTCTTATTTTATGGGCACAAGTAATCTGTAATTTTGTTAACTGTGTACAATTTTCATTGTAACAATATCCAAATACGGTATATAAGCATTCTCTCCACTGTGCAATTTGTAAATGCAGGCACTTCACATTACAATAATCACTCCCTCAAAAGTTCATAATATATATAGATCATCCGCATAAAGACCACTTATAAATAATTTTTGTATGATTTAATTGTGATTGTATAGCTGAAACATTTAAGTTGCAAACATCAAAATAATCATTTCAAATAATTTTCATATTTTCCTCTCAGAAGAGTATTCCTTGGTAGCAAAGAAATACATATGTCAACCCAGCCCCTGTGACTGAGCTTTTTTGCAAATGCACATCGCATATTCTTAGCGTAACAACCAATGTTATGCCGAAAGACAGGAACATGACACTTGCCGCAATTATTCCTGAGATGTCACTAATAAAGATTTTTTCAGCTTGAAATGATATGGAACAGATTAAGTTCATGGGATCAAAGGTCAAAAGGATAAAATGTTTACATATACTCATTTCATAGTATGAAAATGCATACATATTCAAAGATGAATGCATTTTTAAAATATTTGTCCTGCTCAGCTCAAACACATGAAAAACATTGCAGACTGGTTTGATGGAGGTGTGACTATTGGAGATAAACGCTGACTGGGACCAGTCATTAATTGGAAATATTGATCTATTAGAGAAAAGACTGGGACCAGACATTGATTGGAAACATTGATTTGCTATAGAACAGACTGGGACCAGTCATTGATTGAAAACATTGATATGTTAGAGAACAGACTGGGCGCAATCCCTGATTGGAAACATTAATCAGCTTGAGAACAGACCTGAAAATCATATAAGACTCAGTTTTTGGTACTGAATTGCAACTCCCAGCTAATAAAAAATGACATATCAAAAAAAGTTCTAATATGACGAGTTGAAACAAAAAAATGCAAACAAACTCAATTTTTTATGATCTCCAGGTTTGAGCATCTTTACAGTGAAGACCGGCTACCTCTAATATAATTCGATCTTCACAGTGACGTCTGATTAACTCGAACGTAATTCGATCTTTACAATAAAGTCTGACTACTTCTAACGTAGATCTACTGACTACTTCTAACGTAGATCTTGAATATCTGCCGAAAATCAAAGAACGTGGCATTATTTTAGATTTTGTTGGTCGACCTTTTGAGTTCATTGATGAATTTATACGTTATTGTTGTAACAATGTCGCTTATTGTCATTATAATGCATTAGTTATGGAAAACATTGTAAAAGGCATGCATCCGTGACAAGCTTTTTCGTCCATTCGTTTATACTGGTGAACTTTGGTTAATATGGTAAGCCCTTTTTAAAATATAGTTGGAGTATACTTTGAGTATACTTACTATACATCCAGTATACTTATAATACATTAAGTATACTTATAATATATCAAGCATACTTTTAATACAACCTGCATACTTATAATACATCCAGTATACTTATTATATATCCAGCATACTTATAATATATCCAGTCTACTTATGATATATCCAGTATACTTATAATACATTTAGTATACTTATTATATATCCAGTCTACTTATGATATATACAGTATACTTATTATATATCTAGCATACTTATAATACATTCAGTATACTTATTATATATCCAGCATACTTATAATATATCCAGTCTACTTATGATATATCCAGTATACTTATAATACATCCATTATATTTATAATACTTCCAGCATACTTATTATATATCCAGCATACTTATAATAACATTCAGTATACTTATAATACATTTAGCATACTTTTAATATATCCAGCATACTTCTTATACATCCAATATAATGTTAATTCATTCAAAATACTTATCATACATTCAGAAAACATATAATACTTATGCTATACTTTTAATACTTTTAATCATTTAAGCAACTTATATTCCCAAACGCATACTTACAATACTTATGGGATATTTATAATACTTACTATACACTTGTAATACTTATGGGATACTTGTAATTGTTATGATATACTTATAATATTCAGAACTATATTAGCAAGGAAATAAATTTTAATTGAAGTGTAAAGATAATAAACTGACAGTTTCATTATCTTGTATGTTCAATAAAAGCTCTCTGTATGGACGACTTTAAGTATTTATTTTCTTTTTACTAATTATGACGCATAAATTTATGCTTCACAGAAAATGTGTTATGCCTCTCCGACCGTTTTCCTTTTTGTTTCTGCAAATATATGCAACATCCGATAGAAAGCACATACGAAAAGCCTTTTTAATTCTAAAAATAATCAATCTTTATATTATTCCAATAGTTCATGCTAAAGAAAATGCAGACAGTGATATACTACTGCGAGCACACAAACACGCATATGTGATAATATGTGATATACCGCTCCGGTGGCCGAAGAGATTAGAGCGTCCACCTTGGATGCAGGAGGTCGCGGGTTCGAAACCCGGCTGAGTCATACCAAAAGCTGATAACAATGGTACTACAAATTGTGGCTCAGGATTATAAGGTACGTCACAGCAGACATATTGTAGCATTGTGTGTTAAAGTAGACATATGGTAGCTTGGTACGTCATAGTAGACATATAATAGTATGGTACGTCATAGTATACATATGATAGCTTGGTACGTCATAGTAGACATATAATAGTATGGTACGTCATAGTTGACATATAATAATATGGTACGTCATAGTAGACATATGGTAGCTTGGTTCGTCATAGTAGACATATAATAATATGGTACGTCATAGTAGACATATGATAGCTTGGTACGTCATAGTAGACATATAATAGTATGGTACGTCATAGTTGACATATAATAATATGGTACGTCATAGTAGACATATGGTAGCTTGGTTCGTCATAGTAGACATATAATAATATGGTACGTCATAGTAGACATATGATAGCTTGGTACGTCATAGTAGACATATAATAGTATGGTACGTCATAGTAGACACATGGTAGCTTGGTACGTCATAGTAGAAATATAGTGATATGGCACGTTGTGTTAAGGTACCTTGTACTAGACATGTAAGACATGTAGTAGTATGGTACGTCATAAAAGACTTATGGTAGCTTAGTACGTCAAAGCAGACATGCAGTAGTATGGTACGTCATAGATATAGTACAATTGTATGTCATAACAGACTTATAGTAGTATGTTACGTCATAGTAGACGTATGGTAGCTTGGTATGAAATAGTAGACATATAGTAGTATGGTACGTCATAGA
>JAEAOA010000229.1:472500-542500 GCA_016746295.1 Potamilus streckersoni
TGTTCATTTTGTACTTTTACGGGCTGGTGACTGTTCAGTATCTACTTGTGCAGGCTGTAGAATATAAGCACTGAAGAGGCATGCATAGTTGAGTGATATCAGTTAAGTTAATGTAATTGAAAGAAAAAGCTATATATCCATGTGTAGGTTTCCTCCCCAAAATATTGTTAGGCCCATCAGAGACATAGTAAAATAATATATTATGTAGTTCACCATATAGTATACAAAAAGACTGATTGTCATTGTATACGGTATTATTGAAACTTTTACTTAGCTCGAACACTTAAAAATGAATTCAAAACTTGATCGAGCTTTATGATTTAGCTAAACACGATACCGTATTATACACAGCAATATTATTAAAAGGAATAAACCGAAAGCTGACACTGACTGAAATACAAAACTATGATGTTTCAAAACATTCCGTTGGTCCATACGATCCAAGCGTTCAAATATATATCGTCTGTACAACTTGCGTTTCGAAAGAGAGGATTGAATTACGATGAAAGGCGATTAAATGAAATTCGTATTAGCAATAGCACAAAACTAAATACATTGATTATTGCACAATCATTTTTACTGGAAAATAGTTTAGTTATTAAAAATAGTGTTAGAGGCTTTTTGACGCGTTTTAATTATCATGTGATATGTCTTATATTTGGTGAAGCGTTCTCTCTCTCTCTCTCTCTCTCTCTCTCTCTCTCTCTCTCTCTCTCTCTCTCTCTCTCTCTCTCTCTCTCTCTCTCTCTCTCTCTCTCTCTCTCTCTCTCTCTCTCTCTTCCAAAATATGGTGTGTGTGAGAGAGAGAGAGAATACATACAAGTGTAACACTAACACACACACACACACACACACACACACACACACACACACACAGGGCGGCGGCGTGATGATTCAAGGCTCAGGGGGGTGTACTCTATTTTCTATTTGCGCCAAACAAACCGACAAAGAACAGATTCAACCAACATCTCTCTCTCTCTCTCTCTCTCTCTCTCTCTCTCTCTCTCTCTCTCTCTCTCTCTCTCTCTCTCTCTCTCTCTCTCTCTCTCTCTCTCTCTCTCTCTCTCTCTCTCCAATGAACATTGCAGAAGAAACGCACCATCTGCTATATTTAACATTATATATACCAGTCTCAAATTTCAATTTGAAATTTGTAACAGGAATAGCCAAATAATTTTAAAGTGTGGAAACATACAGTAACAATTACAAGAACATGATATCTTGTAACAGAGCGGGATTATATATATTTTTGTTGTCAAACGTATTTGCTTTTCTTTCTTACCACAGTTGAACCACTCCGGTGGTCGTGTGGTTAGAGCGTCGGCCTCAAGAGGCGGGTGTCATGCGTTAGATCCCCGGTCGAGTCATACCAAAGACTTACAAAAATGGTACTAGCAGCTGCCTCGCTTGACGCTCTGCATTAAGAGGTTAGTGTTAGGACTGGTCGGCCTGGTGTTAGGAGAATGCGACTGGGTGGGACATGATGCTACATGTCAGCGGCATGATGCGCCAGTGTTAGGCATCACTATAAACTGTCACATTGCATACATCATAGTGATATGGCTGAGAAATTGTTAAAGCTACGTTAAAAATCATAATCACATCACATCACTTTTTATCACAGTTAATCGCTTTTCTTTCTTCACGAGTTACTCGCTTTTCTTAAGTTAAAACTTATACAAATAATTGGTAGCGGTAAAATTGGTAGATGGATTTTTCATAGCAGACGCATAAGCAGTAAAATACTGCACTTGTTATATTGAATAACCTTCAGTGGGACTTATTGAAATTATCATACCTCTTGATTTCAGTGTTTGAAAAGGATCAATTCTGTGATAAGGAGAAAAATAAAAAAGCTTCCTTGATCTTTGTTGAGCGATATTTTGCGTAAAATGCCGTAATAACAAATTAAATCACATATGTACTACACTACTCCGCCCTCTGTACTATAATGGGGATTTAGTAATTACTATTTTAAGAAATATAAATTGGATATACCTAGTATTTAAAAATGGTTAATCATGGCCAGAAAAAAGCAAAATTATTTTCTTCAAAGAAACAGACACGAAATAGTTGGGTTCATTTATGCATTCAAGTGTACTTTAGTGTTGTATTCTCATTTAGAATTTGGCCAATGGAACGAGGAGACCTTGCAAGGTTTACATGAATGGTAAGCACGTAATCATGTAGTCATCACGTTCTTCAAACCGTTGTTTTGTCGCCTATAAATTGCTGTTGATCGAACCCTTTTCTTTCTTTTTTCTTCATTGTTTTTAAATCTTATCTGCTCATTTCCTTTTGGCTTCACTATTTCTGCATTTTACTTTTATTTTCAAAGACTTTCCTTTGTCTGTCAATTTGAACAAATAGTTTAAAACGTAACATTCTACAAGATCTTTTGTTTTAGTTGCACAGTAATACATTCTACTACCACGTTTTCTTCTTTTACTAATGACCATGTATGCAAAAAATACGACCGATTAGCTGAGTTATTTAAGGCAGGTCCGTATAATTAGGCTGGCGAAGATCTGTTTCAAAGAAAGTTTAAATTCACATCCAATCCGATACTAACCCGTTTTGCCATATCCTGGTCATAAATTATTTTATTAGATCAAATCCATATTTGAGATGAAAGTTGGTACATGAATGCACCAGCCGAAAGCAGTAGATAACCCTTTCCTAAAATAGAATGTATTTTTTTTTTTACAATTTCGCGTGTCTTCTTCAGCTAAGCCGTATTGTATTAATCGTGTTTAAAAACATCTCGGCCTAATGAAATATGGTCTATTTTATGACAACTGAATCAAATACATTATTTTGATTTGTGATGCGATCTTGCCAATGCATTTAATACACACTTTACCAGGTTATTTATACTTTTAGCTACAATATAGACATGGCCAGACTATTTATACGTTTAACTACAATGTAGACTGGGCCAGGCTATTTATACTTTTAATTACAATATAGACTGGGTCAGGCTATTTATACTTTTAACAAACATTATATACTGGGCCAGGCTATTTATACCCTTAACTACAATATAGACTGGGCCAGGCTATTTATACCTTTAACTACAATATAGACTGGGCCAGACCCTTACTTCCGGTAGGTATATAAAAAAAATCTAGCATAATCTGGTCATACCCTTTATCGCACATTAAAATCGCCCAATTGTGTTATAATGTAATTACTCAGAATCATGGTAAAGTTTGGAATAAATAACAAGTTTAAACCAGAAACATCGGTCAAGAAGAATTGTATCCACCTTCAAAAATCGAAGGCTTACTTGGATTCAAATGGATTCAATTAATTCTTGTGATTATTAAAAGAAAAGTATTTTATTGGTTGAGTTGACTAATGATATTACGGCAAAATTATAGCTAATTTATTTGCTTCAAACATAAATGACTAGCTACTCTTCAGATTTCCCCAATAGTCTGGCTACTCTTGAGATGTCCCAAAACAGACTGGTTACTCTTTCGATGTCCCCAATAGTCTGGCTACTCTTCAAATGTCCCCAACAGACTGGTTGCTCTTTCAATGTCCCCAATAGTCCGGCTACTCTTGAGATGTCCCCAATAGATGGATGACGTAATTAAAGCATTAATTTTGTTTCACACGTACATACAGAACTTTAGTCGATAATTCGATTCTGCTTTATATTTTAAAAAGTTTATACCCCAACCGGTGTGAGTTGTTATATATGTAACACTCGCGTGCGCTTGTGTCCGTGTGTGTGTGATTTATAAATATGAAAATATGTACTGCTTATTCTAAGCAACTATAGTACACAACACTTAAATTAACATAAAAAATGTTCATTGTTTAAAGAAAGAGAACACCATCCATTTACCATATTTTTGGAGGAAGAGAAAATTAAGAGACATTGATACTAAAATATGATTTCCCGGTTTTGTTACAAATCATTGCTAAATTAAAATAAAATAATACTTGCTAGGACATGCTAGTTATAATCAGAAACATGATAGGACGTGCTGATAGAATTCAGTCTCATGCTCAGACGTGCTAATCCAAATGAATAACGTGATAGGATGTGCTACTTGAAACCACAAACTCGCTAAGATGTGCTAATTGAAATCAGAGCGTGCTTGGGCGTGCTAATTGAATTCAGAAATGTGCTAGGACAGAAAAGTGCTTAGAAATGAAAACATTTAGAAAACAAAATCTTGAAACAAAAGAAAATGAAAATGCATTGATTTCTATCAGTGTTCAGAGTAAAATAAGTAAATACGAAACTTGAATGTGTCTACTTTGTAATATTAAAAATCGTGTCTATTATACATCACTACTGATTATGCAACAATGAATTATACATGTATATAATAGGTAATTAAATGAAACAAACATAACAGCAATTTAAAGTTGATTTTGTTGTGTTGTTTGGACAAAATAATATACTACAAGAGCTTAATAACATTAACTCTCAAGCATACCGACATCAAAGCTGACAGGTTTCTATGTTCATCATTAAAAACTTCTTTATGCAGGATAAACGGCAGGGCCTGCACATACCAAACGTATATTTTTACAGAAAACGGGTCTTTGTCCAATAACATGGATTAGCAGTCAGCGTAGAGCGTCAAGCTTCTAAGTGAAAACAAGTAACATTATTTATTTCTCTACAGTTTCTAGTCAATAACTGAATGCATGGTTACATGTTTAGAAATTCATTTGTTTTAATCTGGACTGTCTACCATTTTATCACAAACATTTTGTTCTTAATTGAGACAGCAGCTAAGTTGGCATTGTATACGACTTATAACTGTTGGGTTGCGGACGTCAAACATTCGTGCCATGAGGCGTTTATAGTACCTAACTTATTACCGCTGGGTCGCGGGCGTCAAACCTAAGTCGGACATGCGTTTCGAATACCCTTGAGAATAGTCTGTTTCCTCAGCTCGTCTTGCTAGAACTGGAATTTTGTGGCAGAAGTTAGGGACAAATGACTAATGCTACTGTTGAAAATGCAATGTTTTATTAAATAGATGTTATTACTGTAAAGGGAAAATGTCGGAAACTGAATGATAAAAGCACCAAAAATGGTCTAAAACTCGACGAAAAAAGGATGTCTGGTTTATTTTTTATGTAAGACTTAATCTGATTGAATGCTTGCCAATAATATTTTAATTTTTGAATTCAGAATGTCGATCCATACATAATACGCCGAGCTTTTAAATAGAAAGGCAAACGTCTGGCAATATACAACATAGAATCCGCAGTGGACTTACAATTTAACTTCAAAGGAAATTTTTTGAAACATTAATTTCAAAGTTAAAAAAAATATACAAAATATCGTTCTACGGCAATAGAAAAAAAGAATGTGACTATATTTCTATTTTATAAGAACACGTACCGGGACGAACTCTTGAAAGAAATCATTTGTAAGAAAATCCGTAATAAATAGTTATATATAAACATGCTGCACATCAGATATAACTCAAATATCTCACACACATCAGATACAACTCAAATATCCCACACAACAGATATAACTCAAATCTCCGACACATCAGATACAACTCAAATCTCCCACACATCAGATACAACTCAAATATCCCACACATCAGATACAACTCAAATATCCCACACAACAGATATAACTCAAATCTCCCACACATCAGATATAACTCAAATATCCCACACAACAGATATAACTCAAATCTCCCACTCATCAGATACAACTCAAATATCCCACACAACAGATATAACTCAAATATCCCACACATCAGATACAACTCAAATATCCAACACAACAGATAGAACTCAAATCTCCGACACATCAGATACAACTCAAATATCCCACACAACAGATATAACTCAAATCTCCCACTCATCAGATACAACTCAAAAATCCGACACAACAGATATAACTCAAATCTCCCACACATCAGATACAACTCAAATATCCCACACAACAGATATAACTCAAATATTCCACACATCAGATATAACTCAAATATCCCACACATCAGATACAACTAAAAATCCCACACAACAGATATAACTCAAATCCCCCACACATCAGATACAACACAAATATCCCACACAACAGATATAACTCAAATCTCCCACACATCAGATACAACTCAAATATCCCACACAACAGATATACCTCAAATCTCCCACACATCAGACACAACTCAAATATCCCACACAACAGATATAACTCAAATCTCCCACACATCAGATACAACTCAAATATCCCACACATCAGACACAACTCAAATATCCCACACATCAGATACAACTCAAATATCCCACACAACAGATATAACTCAAATCTCCCACACATCAGGTACAACTCAAATATCCCATACAACAGATATAACTCAAATCTCCCACACATCAGATACAACTCAGATATCCCACACAACAGATATAACTCAAATCTCCCACACATCAGATACAACTCAAATATCCCACACAACAGATATAACTCAAATATCCCACACATCAGATACAACTCAAATATCCCACACAACAGATATAACTCAAATCTCCCACACATCAGATACAACTCAAATATCCCACATAACAGATATAACTCAAATATCCCAATCATCTTATACAACGCATATATTCTACACATAGATAGTCAGACTCTATATAAAGCTACATAACTTGATAAACTTATAATTTTGTTTCTATTGTCGCATATCAAAACAGGATTTTATCTTTGCAAAAGCATTTTGTATTGTTTTGGAAAATAATGACTGAACATTTACGTAGCCGTTGTTTACGTTGTCTTACCTATATAATACAGACGTTTCTCGAAATAGCAAACACACCATTTGTTCAATTACGACAAAATAATTCTTTTTTGTGTATAAACTTAAAAAGTACACGGAATGATCAATACACTAAATTGCGAGTAATTCTGCACTCGGTTGAAAGGCCAACATTTACTACACGTAACGAAAAGATCAACTAGTACAGAAAATTTTCTTATAAATGAAAGCTTTTAGTTTTACCAGCGAGCAAGAAATCACATTGTCAAATCGCAACGTTTCCGTACAGGTATTTCGTTTAGCTGTTCCACTATGTTATTTATTTGACATTTACTAAAACTGACTGCTCCGTCATCAAATCCAAACCGCTGTGTTAATCTTCGAAATCGTAATTAGAACCTCATCTTAAATTGATACCATATAGCCATACATACATACATACATACATACATACATACATACATACATACATACATACATACATACATACATACATACATACATACATACATACATACATACATACATACATACATACATACATACATACATACATACATATCTACATACCTACCTACCTACCTACCTACCTACCTACCTACCTACCTACCATGCATGCATGCCTGCATGCCTACCTACCTACCTTCCTACCTGCCTGCCTGCCTGCCTGCCTGCATGCATGCATGCATACCTACCTACCTACCTACCTACCTACCTACCTACCTACCTACCTACATACATACATACATACATACATACATACATACATACATACATACATACATACATACATACATACATACATACATACATACATACATACATACATACATACATACATACATACATACATACATACATACATACATACATACATACATACTTTGTTCCAAATTTTCGTACGCTTTAACCACTTGTGATCCTTCAGTTCCATTCCAGTCTTCCGTGGACAATCGTGAACCTACACTTTGTTAAAGAAACCCAAACACAACAAGCACATCCATGGCATTTGAAAGGAGAGATTTCTGATATTAAAAAAGTTGTGTTCTCATTTTTAGAAAAAAAAGTTAATTGTTATTAATTTTATATGTAGCGCTTTTTTTGGAAAACGCTATACAATAGTTGGCTAACAGTACAATCAACGTCATAAAAGATTATTAAGTGGTCCTCCAAGATTCTCATCAATGTCTAAAGGTCAATAGCTTGTTTTCATTTTTAAAATTTTTTTCTTTACTTTTACAGGTGTCAGTGTCCTATTTTCAGATATACAAGGGTCAAAGTCTTATTTTCATCTTTACAGGCGTCAATGGTTTGTTGTCATCTTTACAGGTGATAATGGTTTGTTGTCATCTTTATAGGTGCCAATAGTTTGTTGTCATCTTTACAGGTGTCAAAATCTTGTAATCTTTACAGGTGTGAATGGTTTGTTGTCATCTTTACAAGTGTCAATGTCTTGTTGTCATTGTTACAAGGGGTAATGCCATAGTTTCATTTCTTAATAAATTTAGCATGAATGCCACACAAGTGATGTAATGTTTATCTATAAGACCAAACAACTTGGAGAATATGTTAATTTTTTTCTCTTTCATTTTCACAGTAACAATGTGTGCCTAAAATATGAGCATAATAGAGTTGCGTAGGGCACCAGTTTAATCAGCCGCTAATTATGGAATGGGAAACAGTTTACTTTGACAAATATGGAGAACTAATGGAAACTAGCTAATGTTTGATGCAAAGGTAATGCAATAGGTAATCTCCTGCAGTTAATTGGTCATTATGGTCTGATAATTATTCGCAATTGTGTGGTAAATTTTAGATCATATAATAAAACATATATGCACACATTCCCCTGCAAAATAGTGGCGTGATACCTCCACAGAATGTATGGGAACACCTATTAATGTCAACTTACCTCTGAAAATCAGACATCCTTCATAAATGTGCAGCCATCTATTTTATGTAAGTACATGAAATAAACTATGTTTAGACATCTTTTGAAAAGACGTTTGAAGCATCAATGCGGAAAAATATGCAGGTATTTTTGTGTGATGTAATATTTAATATATAACAAAATCAGACACAATGTGTATTTAATAACCGATGCACTTCTTATATGCCGACACATATCATAGGGAATTTGGAAAAAAAATAAAATAATTAAAAAAAAACATCATAGACGTGGAAACAAAACTTGAGTGCATAGGTTTTTATAGGAAGTAGATTTTTGTTTTACCGTAGTAACGCTGACACGGAGGAATTTGGTATGTGAGGATGGTACGATGCCAGCATATTTAAAATGTACCTTGATGGTTACTTCCGGTGTTCGTCCAGACTAACAAGCACTACTCGTCGTATCTTGACACGCATTAATATTTAACACATGTACTGACAATTTTTATTAAAATAAATATTTATTTCAATTGGTCCTTGTTTTGCTGGAATAAATCCTTGATTTATTTGAATAGGCCCTTAGTTGTTTTGAAGTGGTCCTTGGATTCTTTGGGTTGGCCCTTGATGTAATTGAATTGGTCCTTGGTTTACTTGAAGTGATTCTTGGTAATTTTGTTTGTTACTGGATGGTACTAAGAGCTTTTCATAATTGACAGCTCAGTGTCAATCATTACAAATTTGCTCGAAACTGAAACTTGTATATCTCGAACACCATTATCATTGTCCAAACATCCTAATACACCGAGGCAATTAAATTTGAATTAGCTGACGGTAGTAAATCTAAAAACATTTTAAAATTATGAATAGGTCATAAATAATTTTTCTGCCAAAAATGACAGCCATCAGGTGTTGTTTTGGAGGATTAGAATAGTATTGATAATAATTAAAACAGCATGTATTTTTTCTATCCCTTGTCTTGATGTCTGTTACATAATTTTAGTTTTGTTGCTTAGAGGTATTGATTCACTCGTAGATGGAACTTTGATTTGTCGGCAACCCATAGGAATTCACTGGCATGTAGCTAAGTATGGAGCTTTAGTCAATTAAGATTATACAAATCCAAAATTGATTAATCTGTATAAATAATGGCCACAATGAGATCATGTTTTCAGGACCAGATATTTGCAGTCAAATATTAGCTACACTTACATATATCAACCTTATGAGATCTTTCAAGAGACAATTGAAGTCTTTCGTTATGCAATATAATGGTCACGATTGTAGATTTTTAAAATCTCATATTCCTTGAAATCTCTTTGTATTACCAAGATTACGATACTAAAAATACGGGGGCCCCTAATGGCCGAGTGGTCTAAAGCGCTGTCCGTTACGGATCACTGCCATCTCACCTCTGTCTGAGAAAGCTTGCCAGTAGCTTCTCGTGGGTCGGTGGTTCTTTCCGGTAATTTCCCGGTTTCTTCCTCCACCATTAATACTGGCCGCCATGAATAGCCTATCGTGTGCTGAAAAATGGCGTTAAGCTCAACAACAACAACAACAACTAAAAATGCAATGTACATTCACATTGTACACATTTATAACCGGTATCGATTTAATTTACAAATGCATACATATTTATCCTGCAACATTTAACATTCTTGTGTTTTACAGCCCATTGCCAAAGTAGAATGAAGTATGTTGTTCGGATGCTCTACGCCTGTCCGCACGTGCGTTTGTCTGTCCATGATCAGTTTTTGACATGATAGAACAAACGTTATAAAACTAAGAGCGATTAAAGTTTACCTTTTTTTATCATTAAACTGATGAATTGCAGAATTTTTGGTCGCTAAAATCTTGTATTTTATTTTTAAGAGAGTTTCGATATGAATTATACAGTATATAAATATACAATTTTTAATTTGAAAAAAAAAACAACAACTACTAAAAGTTGTGTTAGACAAGTTTAATGTGGAAGGTTTGTTTATTCATATGCTGAAACCTAATTCGATTTTTTGCAGCAGTTTTTTTTTATCTGGCAAATTTTTAAAACATTGGCTTTGTTATTATCATTAAGCAAAAACAAATACCAGGGGATCTAACCCACGACCTCTCATCCTAGGCGGACGCTCTAACCACTAGGCCACCGGAGAGGTTCCTTCTCGTACAACATGCAGGAGGGCGAAATCATGAATAGTCTACATCGATGATCACACAAGAGGGTTGGATAAAAGAATTAGTAAGTTTCCTGATTTATATATTGTATAACTCCTATCGAAATAGACGTTGATAGACGAGATAATCCGAACGATGCTATACGTCATTGTGTACAAATGTAAGAGACGATAAATCTTATCTCTGAGATATGTGACTATGTATACTACTCAACATTTTATTTATATTGCATCAAATAAATCGAGATTTTATATCACTTACAGTACACGAGAAAAAAAAATCCACGCGCGTCATGTGTCCTTGACACTACCTACCCAGCATTACATAACAGATCTTTTTTCCCCCATTCTTATCCAGTGTGTTGGTCTGCTATCATACGATATAAAAGCTTTGTGGTGCGGAAAGGATTCTCCATGGCTATATTTAGAAACATCGATTACGGAATGAAAAATGAGATTACTTTAGATAACTTCAGGTTAATTTGTCTTTGTTAGCAGCCCCCCTCCCATAAATAATCATTTCTCCACCCGCTCTAACGTTGACCGATCGCAACCTTATTCAACCTAATGTTTCCTTCCCCCATTCTATTTTAAATGTTCCAACCGAACTCTATTTACTAATCGTTCAATGTTATCCACTGCATTTTGCACGATAAAAGTGAGCCAATAATAAACGGATTTAAGACACTGGAGTTGAATCAGAATAAAAGCAAATTCACACAAATAAATGACGAACATATTTTTTGAACGGAGCGAAACGAAGGCTTTGAACACTTTCGAATAATCATATAAAGGAAATACTCGAACTTTATATTTACAGATAAACCCTCATTACCTGAATTCAGGCAACTCTACTTATTTAAATTTTTTGTTATTTTTGGAAATCCGGAGACACTTAACTTCGCTTTTTGAAGTTGGTTACATTCCCTGCCGTTGGCGTTTATCCATTAACTTAAACGAACATGACATTTATCCCCTTCTTCTCATATAAAGAACGTGTGTTGCTTTGCATATATTCCGTACGGAATCAGTTAAAATCTCTACTGAGCTTTTATTTACGAGAACTTTCTTAAAAGTATTTCGCTTATCTCCGTAATTATGGTAAATAATAGGCCGTACTCTCCCGAACTTTTTTTTCTTTCTCAAACGTTTGTTATTCGTGAAAGACTGTGATAACGTCGAATTTACATCTGTCCGCCTTCATATCTATCTATCTATCTATCTATCTATCTATCTATCTATCTATCTATCTATCTATCTATCTATCTATCTATCTATCTATCTATCTATCTATCTATCTATCTATCTATCTATCTATCTATCTATCAGATACCTATCTATCTAGATACCTACCTACCTACCTATCTATCTATCTATCTATCTATCTATCTATCTATCTATCTATCTATCTATCTATCTATCTATCTATCTATCTATCTATCTATCTATCTAGCAGCACTTGCAACACATAGCTTGTGAGCTAGCATGGGCGTGTATTGAACCCTGTAACCAAGAATTACAGTACTAATGCATACCAACAGCGCTACCTTCACTCACTGTTAGAGACAGAATGATGGTTATGAAATAGGTGTATATGGATATAAATGATACGGACAGACATACAGACCAATAATGAACTTTCTTTAATAAATATATTATATTAGATGGAATATAGATCCTATGTGTTGTATCTGACATCTCGACCAGCTTCGTATTGGTCAATGACTTTGGATGAACTACAGCTTTCGGACATGGTCATTTCAAGATATGAAAGCTCTAATATGACATCAATCAGAATGAGTGACATGTAATCGATAATAACCGATGGATTTCTACTTTAAGCTATCAATTAGTATGTGATACCAAAGATCGGTATTCGTTATACATTTTAGATAATCAGACGATGACTTGCTGAATATCATGGGACTTAGACAAAACATTTATTGGACGTTCAAGATCTTTTTAATGACTTTTAAGGAAATGGGGAACAAAAAAAGAGGCGTGACTTTATCGAAGGTAATAGTTAATTTTGATTGAACACTGTCTTAACATAGACAAATATATTTGTATTTAATACCATTTGAAAGAGTAATAATGAATATACAGACACATAATCAATGTTTGCTTCTCGCTATTATTATCAGCTGTGCATTTGAAAATAATTTAAATACCTTAAATTATTTCAATATAATCAAATATTTTTGGAGAAGGTAACAATGTATTTTACAAAAGAGGTTTATGTATTGATTTCAATGCTGATTCGATGACCTAGTTGTTAGAACGTCATACCAAAGATAAAAATGGTACTAACAGATGCCTCGCTAGGCGATCAGCATTAGGAGGTTAATGTTATGACTGGTCGGCCAAGTGTCAGGATAATATGACTGGATGGGACATCATGCTACATGTATGCAGTATGAT
This sequence comes from Potamilus streckersoni, assembly GCA_016746295.1. Lineage (NCBI taxonomy): Eukaryota > Metazoa > Mollusca > Bivalvia > Unionida > Unionidae > Potamilus > Potamilus streckersoni. Next base: position 485,735 of record JAEAOA010000229.1, read on the forward strand.
GCCCGGTGCAAGACATCACTATAAACTGCCACACTGCAGATATCATAGAGATATGACTGAAAAATTGTTAAAGCTACTTTAAAAATCTAAACCACACACATACACGCTCGCATATAAACACGCTCGCATACAAACACACTCCAATGCTATTACAAATCTTTATTAAAGATTGAAATAGTCTTGCTCTTTTCTTGCCTATAAATAAAATCGTTCTGAACGTTGTTTTTGACCTTGTTGAACAACTAATTTGAAACCAAATTTGCTTCTTTACTTAATACAAGTGTGTTGAAAACAGCAAGTACTCATAACCTCAAGACGTGTTATATAATGGTATCTCAGTGTAAGGGATGAAACCATTATTTTGCCCGCTGGAACGATTCATAATTAATACGATAAAAATTACTTGCCATAGTAGAAATGTAATATTATTACAGGTGCAGTTTCTGATTATATCTTTTTAAATATAAATTTCACTCGGTAAATAACAGCCATCTGCAGAACATTGTGTTGGCATATACTTTTTAAGTACAGCCACTTAAAGAAGTCCAAGAGTACACAGAAAATGGTTAAATCGTGGCATCATCTTTGACTCGATTTTCATAATTATTATATCTGAAAATGTGTTCTAGGTACTCGTGTACCTATTAGGATTCTTTAGTGCAAATGGTAATCATGTTTTATTCCTGCAGTAAAGAGTCCAGCTTAACCTCGATTCTTCTTCTTCTTCTTCTTCTTCTTCTTCTTCTTCTTCTTCTTCTTCTTCTTCTTCTTCTTCTTCTTATTATTATTATTATTATTATTATTATTATTATTATTATTATCATTATTATTATTATTATTATTATTAGTAGTAGTAGTAGTAGTAGTAGTAGTAGTAGTAGTAGTAGTAGTAGTAGTAGTAGTATGTTCCACTAATGTGTGTCATTATGGACTTAATGTAGAAATTAAGAGGAAATTATACTGAAAACTAGAAATAATTTTTATGACACAGAGAGGTACCCTGGGGAATAATTCATCCGTATTAATTCACTCGAAGCACTTCAAGTGGTTGTTAGTCACGACCGCACGTTTTTCAAACCTCATACATTTTCAAAATATATCTCCAACATAACGGTAGTTTGTTCCCAGGTCATTTAACCTTAACTCCATTGTAGACTTGCAGTATAGAACACTAGCACATTGTCTGGAGATAACATTTATTCTGTAATAACTGGTTGCAAGATAAACACAAGGTAATTCAAAACCCAGACTTTGAATGCCGGTACCGATGCACTTCAAAGTGACATGCTGATATGGTGTGACATGTACTGAGCGCTACCTTGCAACTTCGTTAGCCAGGTTTCTGCAAGCCAATGTATTATGGTAAAATCTTCACATTTTTCACTAGAGTTATTGTAGAGAAAAGATCGCAGAAAATACAAATATAAATTTTGTTTGATGTATTTATCAAAGCATATAGGTGGCGCTCACCAGTTATTATGTACTTTTCAGAGATTGATGTATGTAAGGTGAAGTTGTTTGCATTTTAAACATGCATAGTGGAGAGAATGTTGGCATACCTATATACTACTTTCATGTAATGTGGACGAAATTTCTTTGGATATTGTACTTTTGGAAATTTTAAATGAGCTTAGGACACTGCTAACTAAAATGACTGCTCCCTTGTGCTCCCAAAATCAACCTAAATTTGTCTAAAGTACACTATTCTTGGCAGCTATTAAAATATGGAAAATGAATTTTGCCAAGTTAGATAATACCAGCTTCTAAAAGTGCAATGACTGAATTACCAAATACATAAAATGTAAAAGTTATCGGCTCTTTTTTTACAATTTACCTCTGAAGTTCGAGAAGTGAAAATGAGCAAGTAGAGCTAGCACTTTTTTGAAAGGTGCACATCTGGAGTAAGTCCAAGCTTTATACTCTCTGACCCATATTACACCCATCAATCATACATCAAAATAAAGGGAATTAAAGGTTCTTTGAACAACACCTAAGATATACAAAGTCTCTTTTAAATAACCAGTATAACTAGTGAGGAAACCCAGGAAAACTCTTTTTCTTTAAAATTTTAACCCTATGCTAAATACGAAACTGTAGAGCGCCACCATAATTTTCGCCTTGTGGTATTGTACAATCAAATTTACAGCGTTGTAACAGTGGTATTATCACTCTAAAATGGAAGTGAACAGTCTCTGACGGGAATGACATAAAATTCTAAATGAAGCGATATCCATACATTTTACAGATATGAAGACAGGTACCCAGTCTATATTTTAGCTTAGTCAATATAAGGGCATCGAACTGGATTCAGTCCCTACTTTGAAGACAATCCTTAGGGATCATTATGTCAGTATGTTCAGGTAGTTACATTTGGACCACCTCGGCTATGTACTAAATAAGGATTCACCGAGAAGATACGAATACAACAAAAAGTTTATTAAACAGAAGGTAGAAGACTGAAAGATGCAAGCAGTAAAAAGTATTCATTTGTTACAAACTTATAAGAAAAGACTCTTGCTTGCACTCTTGTATCCAAGTTAATTTTCGACTGCTTGTGGCGAAGTAATTCAATAAAATGGTTTAGAACGAAACTGTCTCTTCAGTGTTCGAAAAGCGAAGAATGATCATAAAGTCACCATAACTGACAAAGCTTGAAGATATGCTTTTCATTCGGTTTATCTCAATTTCATTCGCTTTATCTCTTTATCAATGAAAATTATAACCAAAAATATCAATGCAAGAATATTTGGAAGATGAATTTATTTACCCAAATATTTAGCTATAACCTACATTATCAGCAATATGTCTGCATTTGTACAATTTGAAAACACTGATCAAATGTTCGGTGAGCAGAATATATGATTTTTTCTGCAAATTACTGTGCCGGCAATCATCCGAGGCATACGTTAGTCTTCCGGAAATAGCCGAGGTAGTTCCGAATGTTATTTCTGCAAACTATTGCGTATCCGATTCATACTTTATCTTACAGCCACACTCTTTCAGAATATATCACTACCGTAAGATTGGTTTGACCCTTGCGCTATCTAGACATTATTCCATCGTCTAGGCGCATTAGTACACGAGTACACTAACTGGATACTACCGTCCTTTTCTAATCGCAGACTACAATCCAACCATAAACGAGGTCCAGTAAGTGAGAGTCTGTATACAGCTTATGCTGATGGTAATTTTTGATGTTTTCAGTATATTGCGATATCTATAGGATGATACATTGCTACGTTGTTAGCACTATACGCAGGGTCATCGTAAGTCGGAGCTGAAGTAATGAACAAAACGGCACACCGGGCTAAGTCACCATTGTTGCCCCACATTCGGAAATAAAATTACAGCAAAATCAGACTAAATGGCCCCTGAGTGTTGCATAGATTGCCCGTCCCTTTCAACGACTCTGACCGTGATCCATCTCCAAAAGTAAACAAATTCTTGAGTTTTCCCTCTACCAACTAGGAAAATGCTCCACATTCCGCAATAAAGCTATTGTAAAAAAACAGTCAAATGAGCTTGATGCAGTTAAGAAAGAAAATGATTTTTATTTTCCATCAAATTTACAGTTATAATTGGTTCTTACGAAATTTTCTGCATGTAATTGTATGTAAGCGTTCATGCGAAAATAGTCTGGAATATTTTAGATAACGGTAAATTTTGTAAACTACTTTAAACTCCCAATTAGATTTACGTTTTAGGTGAAGTGTTGGCAACGCCAATTCCTTAAAGCATAACAATAATAGCATCAAGGCTCTCCACTCTCGTGACTTCATATGGAAATTTGCAACTTCAGATAGAAAAGTTGAGTCTATTAAATGGGGCACCGAGTGGCCGAGGGGTCTAAAGCGATGACCATTACGGATCATTGCCATCTCACTTCTGTCTGTGTGAGTTCGAATCCAGACTCGGCTAAAATGTGTAAGTGAGAAAGCCTGCCAGTAACTTCTCGTAGGTCGGTGGTTCAAACCCGGGGTTTTCATGGGTTCTTCCTCCACCATTAATACTGGCCGCCATGTATAGCCTATCTTGTGCTGAAAAATAGCGTTAAACCCTACAACAACAACAAGTCTATTAAATTTTATCGGATGAGGATCGAAATAAAGCCTATTAATGCCATTTTAAAGCACTTGTCGTCAAATTTAAAAATATAACACTCTTACTGAACTGAAAGCATCTGTACTGATCGCATATTTGACCTTAATGGCTTTTAGTGTAAGACTGTTCATGATCTGAATTCTATTCTTAAATTTGATTAACTTTCTCTCATTTTCATGATACTGGAGTTTTGCAATATTATCTACCACAAACAATTTAAATTTACATTGTTGAATATGTTCTCCTCATATTTATTTGCAACAGTTTTCAACAAGGGACTGCTTTATTATGAGATGAAATGATAATGCTTGCTAGTCGATGTGTAAATTGTACATAACTAATGCAACTTTACGGGCGAAAATTCAAAGCAAATATTACTGAAATGGTAACACACAACGAGACTGACCCTAATGGTCTGTGCATGCAGTGGTGTTATCTAAGGGTTGAATCATCATACAAGAATGTATTTAAAGTCAAATTACTATATTATATCGTGTGAGTCATTGAAACAGTTCCATGCATTGTCCTTGTTAATAAGCGGGGGCCCCGAGTGGCCGAGTGGTCTAAAGAGCTGTCCGTTACGGATCACTGCCATCTCACCTCTGTCTGCGTGGGTTCGAGTCTAGGATTCGGCGAATGTGGATATGAGAGAAAGCTTGCCAGTAGCTTCTCGTGGGTCGGTGGTTCTTTCCGGTAATTTCCCGGTTTCTTCCTCCACCATTAATACTGGCCGCCATGAATAGCTTATCGTGTGCTGAAAAATGGCGTTAAGCCCAACAACAACAACAACAACAACAACAACAACAACAATTGTTAATAAGCGCAAGATAAAAAAGACGTGTTGGTTATTTTCTATCTGGAAAATGGATGGTCTGATTATGATCTTTGTAAATAAATGTTGACTAAATAAATGTGTTTTTTTTTATCGCAGTTTAAGACTGTGGCAATTATGTAATGAGCTTTTGAAAGTGCTAACATTGTCACATTGATGTGCCTCAATAGATAACACATTCTAGAAATTTCTGAAAGAAGAAACCATTTGTGATAAAGACTTGCTCTAGCTTGTACTGATTGGAAATTGCTGACATTCCGTTAGTTCTAGCGAATAATATCACTAATAACTGCTGGAAAAGATATGAGATAGTGAGGACTTGAACTAATTGTCAGTTTATAGAAATAATTACTGCAAAGATTTTTTTTAGTATGGTTTAAAGAATTTCCAACCATTTTACAGTGCTTTGTAGTTGCATTCGCAGATCAATTCAAACACATGCTATAGGATAAAAATACATAAGGGCAAGACAATGTGAACATCGGTATGCCATTTCCTTAGAACTCGAATAAATTTGTAGGAAATGCACATACATGTCATAGGTTTCAGTGATACGCTTCTAACAATGTGTACTACGAAAGGGGCGACACAAAATTCCGACGATGGTTCCAATAATCTCTCGATTTGCTTCAACCTCTTGGCGTGCCATGTACCCGAAATGGTGTCTGCATTGCAGAGATATATCTTGGCGGTGTGAACAAATAATTTGTTACTGAGGTTTATTGGTAATCTTTGAGGGCATCGTTAGAATTCTCTTGAACCAAAGTTACCAAAGTACTTGAGCGAAGTTCTATGAAAAATTATATTTCTAGTTAATGATGATAAACGTGTCCTAGTTTAGAGTGGCGTCGAATTAAACTCGAGCCTTTCTGTTCTAGAAAAAGCACAAGATGATCCGACTAACCATATAGGAAACATCCGATACATTATATAAATCGTCCATTACCAAAACATTTATCGTCTCCCCTACTCCAAGAGACATTAACTTAAATCATTTTTTGTCAGTCTAAAATGTATGCAGCCTTTAAATATAATTGAGATCTGACTAATCACATCGACTTTATTTAATTGCATAGGAAACCAAGTACTGAAAACGCTTTATACTTTACTTCATGTCAACAATTAAGAAATTACTTCCAAATTCAACGTCCATCTCTCAGTTATCCTACAACCTGTTAATGTATATACAGAGTACATAAACATATTCTTTAAGACATTGTTTTGGTTGGTTTTAACGGTTTACTTAATACATTACTACTTATATCTCTAAAAGCAAACGGAAAAACGGGGTCTAAGTACATGTCCGTGGGACAAACTGAAGCAGCTAGAACGGGTTGTCCCAGGCTGGTATTGAACTTGCGACCCTGAGATTACGTGTGAGGTACAATACCATGCAGGCTCTCAGGCTCCCGATGCATTCTGACGTTATGTGTATAGGCTTGTTTGATACAGCTTTACGGCCCCTAAAATCTGAAACGATTAAAAGGTGCAGGACAGGAAGAAAAATTTTGAAGGCTATTTAAGTTGAAATTTCAATACAAATTCAGCATTCGCATTGTTTAGAATGTAAACTTAGACTTTAAATTTGCACGGCCACATCGTCATACAATGGACGTTGAACAAACACGGAGCCGGATTATCCTAGTAGAAGAAGTAACATATGTTACGGGCTCCGCCCTTTCAAGGTTCCCGCCCTTTCAAGGGCCCCGCGCTAAATGCTTTCAAGCTATCTATTACCTGCATGTAAATAATACTTTTACTTAAATGTCAGACTTATTTGTAGTATTTTTTGGGTGTATAGCAAACAAAAAATGTATGAGCATTGATGACTCGTTAGAATCGTTCACAATTATATCAATCTCTTTTCATATCATTAATTCTATCTCCAGCAAAGAAAAAGTAGAAGAAGAACTCATTTGGACCTAAGTTTCAATCGTTACACACATAAAACATTGTCTTTCACAATGTATGATTAATCAAGTCGGTCTAGTAGGAGTGGTAAACGTGAATATATTTGTTTTACGGACAGACATACATATAGTCACAATTATGATAAGGGAGGTAAATATCAAAGTTTTTGTATCAGTTTCTGATAAAAAATATCTTTAAATTTGCGTAATAAGGCCATGTTGCAATTACCTTAGATTAAATTTGATTCATGTCCACCAGATAAGACGATGGATTCATTACACTTCGATCAATGCATGCAGACTGGAACTCTATCCCATAGTTAAGGTATAAACTGTGATATTACAAAATTTACACCAGTCATAACTGTCCTTATTTGACCTTTATATTAAGTCCTTTAAAGCATAAGTACCTCCCGTTTGTGTGTGTGTGTGTGTGTGTGTGTGTGTGTGTGTGTGTGTGTTTCTTTTAATTGGAAACGTTTTGTAAGGTAATTGTTTATAGGAAGAATTTATGGACTGGTTTTGGAGCTCGGGTCAAGTAATTAGTTCAAAAGAATGGTATATAACTAATTAAGAAACTTCCAAATATGAATGTAACTGTATGAAAACAAAGGATGCAATGGCAACAAAATACAAACCTTACATATACAACACGCAGACAGTTACACACATACACGCGTATTCTTTTAAATGGCCGTTTATGATACTATTGTACTAAAGAAATGAGAGGTAAGTGTCAGTTCTAATGAAAATATCTTATTATAACTATATTACAAGTAGTTTTTTGTCCCAGGCCATTCCTCGCTTTTGAATGATAGATCTAAATGGTGCCGATAAAGATTTTTTAGTTCATCTACTCAAGGTCTCACCCCATAGAGAATATTAAAAAACAGCTTATTACGAAAGCCGTTCTTTGAACTTGAATTAAAGAGATAAAATTAATGATGCAGGATTCTATAGTTCATATACCCAGTAGTCATACACCATAACTCAATTATTTTATATCATTATAAAACCTTTTGTTGTTCGTAACAAAGTTGACTTCGGCCTTCTTTCTTAAACATGAGGTCGTGCTTACGAGACATGAAAATTATCCAGGCCAGATCGGTACATATATACATAGGATCGTCCATATAGGTCTTCTGAACTATGTGTTCTCAAATGCGTCAAAAATATCACTAAAATATTCTACTATTGAAACACAATTTCAATGTGCAATCTGAAAACCATGTTGCTCTTCCTTGAGAATTAAGGAAAGGGCTACTTCTACCACCACTACCATAATACTTAATAATAATAATAATAATAATAATAATAATAATAATAATAATAATAATAATAATAATAATAATAATAATAATAATAATAATAATAATAATAATAATAATAATAAAACAAGCCCGGGAAGTAACTCATTCAGAAGTTCGAGGTGAATTCTGTGGATCAAAACGCCAATGTACGCGAGAGCTCCTCTTCGGACCACTTCAGCTATTTGCAAAACAGAGATTAATTGAAAAGGTCTGAATGATGAAACTCCTATTTCATTCACAACTATTCTGTCAACTGTATAGTCAGTCACATTGTAGAAATGGCGGAGTTAGTCCAAACAAACGTGATTTTCTTTGCGGAGAGATTTATGGTGATACAGTGCACGAAGTTTTCTGCAAGCTGCTGTCACCATGCATCCAATGCATCCATGTGCTTAAGTCTAGGCTCAGACTCCATGAGTAGCTTCCGGTTCCTGATCCATCAGATATACTATCGAACGTGTAGCCTATAACCATTTGAAAAATAGCGTTAAACCCCATAAAACAGCATATTTTTGTATCACAGATATTGCACAGGTAGCTCAGAATGAGAACTTAACTAAGTCGATAAGTTAGGCGTTTGGATGATTCCAATCTGGCAAAGAAAGATGAGACAGAAAAGGCCGACATTGTTCCGATTATCTCTTTCTCTTTCCTGTTCAAACCGTTGCCCAGGTGATGTTCTCGCATTTTTCCAAATGCACCTACCACCGCAAGTTAAGTCAGCAAAATATATGAATAGAAAAACAAATGCATGCGTCCTTACATGTAGAAAAGAAACAAAATACATACTCTCTCTCTCTCTCTCTCTCTCTCTCTCTCTCTCTCTCTCTCTCTCTCTCTCTCTCTCTCTCTCTCTCTCTCTCTCTCATGCATACACATGAGATTAAATACAAATTTGCAACGATTCAGGCTGTAAAAGATATGTTCCAGCTTATATATATATATATATATATATATATATATATATATATATATATATATATATATATATATATATATATATATATATATATATATATATCAACAACTGTGAATTAATTGCTTCTTAACGTCTCCATATGTCCGTTGAGCAATTTCATATCTGGATGGGTGAGAATTCTCACAATATTAGTGTTATATAAAATTCCGTCCGTAATGTTCTCTATTGGTGCTCTGACATCTAGTTGATTTTCTCTTTTTAACCAATTTTTCAGGAGTCTTTAAATTCAAATATATTCAAATATTTTTGAAAATTTGTTTTATCCTATTCAGCTAACAAGGTGTGTGGATAACTAGGTGTGTAGCTAGAGGCCGCTGAAGTCAGGAGTGATGAAATACCTCCAAGCGAATTGCCAACGTGTGTGTACATTGAAGGCCTGGGTGGTTAAAGTGACCGAGCGGGAAACATCGTCTGTGTACATTGAATGCCTGAGTGGTTAAAGTGACCGAGCGGGAAACATCGTATGTGTTTATTGAAGGCCTGGGTGGTTAAAGTGACCGAGCGGGAAACATCGTGTGTGTACATTGAAGGCCTGGGTGGTTAAAGTGACCGAGCGGGAAACATCGTGTGTGTACATTGAAGGCCTGGGTGGTTCAAGTGACCGAGCGGGAAACATCGTGTGTGTACATTGAAAGCCTGGATGGTTCAAGTGACCGAGCGGGAAACATCGTGTGTGTACATTGAAGGCCTGGGTGGTTCAAGTGACCGAGCATGAAAACGTGTCAAGAGCATTATCAGAAATGTCAAGTAAACATTGGACATATGTATGAGAAATACCAGTAAAAGAGAAATGTCATTATAGTGTTAGACTACAAAGAAAATGTTAATATAATTTTTGACTATAAAGAGAAATGTTAGCATAGTGGTTGACTATAGAGACAAGAGGTACGGTAGTGTGTGACTAAGGTAATGTCATGGAGTTATTAAATATTCCAAATAATTATTAATTTGTTTTTCTTCATTGTTTTCATGCAATGAACTCTATAATTATTTAAGCGTCATGTTCTTTATTTTATAATCATTAGCACGAGAGGATAATACAATTTTTTCCATTGTCACTCACATACGTGTCATTTTCAAATCCCAGTCAGTCTCAAAGGATGATAGTTCATTTACGTTACACATACATACATAGATACGTACGTACGTACACACGCACGCACGCACATACATACATACATGTTGTTGTTGTAGGTTTTAACGCCATTTTTCAGCACAAGATAGGCTATACATGGCGGCCAGTATTAATGGCGGAGGAAGAACCCTGGAAAACACAGGGAAGAACCACCGACCCACGAGAAGCTACTGGCAGGCTTTCTCACTTACCCACGTTAGGCAAGTCTGGACTCGAACTCGCGCAGACAGAGATGAGATGGCAGTGATCCGTAACGGTCAGCGCTTTAGACCACTCGGCCACTCGGGGCCCATACATACATACATACATACATACATACATACATACATACATACATACATACATACATACATACATACATACATACATACATACATACATACATACATACATACATACATACATACATACATACATACCGGAGTTAAATCTGTCCTTGTGGACAGATATGTTGGGGTGGGAGAACTTTGTGCACCTCATATTGACAGTTGGATTTCCATAAAACCTTGTGATCGTTTACTGCCGGTACTAACAAAGGCAATATACTTTTTAATCTAGACCCAACCTGAAGAAATGTGAAGATTAATAATTTGTTTTGCCAGTTAAGCAACAGAAATATACGTCATCTTTTACTGAGACGTCACTTGGGCCACAAAAAGTGTTTGCAAGAAATAAGACATCGTACTTGGCTATTTCTCACAGTGCGTCTTCAGTTGAACTGAAATATCACAGCCTCCAATTTCCTTTACGAGTGCGGTCTATCATTCACGTGATAAAATCAACTTGTAAAGGCCGACGATATTTCCATTGCATTCCAATAAGGAGGCGGGGATATCGATTAATAAGTATCTAGTCCGGCAGTGTTTCATATAGTTTGTTCAATACTGGATAATCGGTTGGTAGATCGGCTTGTAAAAGTAGCAAGTTATCTTGAAATCGTTATGACATATTTCATAAACATTCCATCTATCGATCTCAGGATGAAATGTATTGATACGATTTCCTTTATTTATGGAGACCCATACCTAAAATCAATTCTCACTACTGATAGAGCGATGTTTTCGCGAACGATTAATAAGGATGCGCTCTAAAATCCTACCTCAACTTTATATCCAAATAGCTAATACTGGGCGTGAAAAGCCAGATGAAACACATGTATGTATGTATGTATGTATGTATGTATGTATGTATGTATGTATGTATGTATGTATGTATGTATGTATGTATGTATGTATGTATGTGTGTGTGTGTGTGTGTGTGTGTGTGTGTGTGTGTGTGTGTGTGCGTGCGTGCGTGCGTGCGTGCGTGCGTGCGTGCGTGCGTGCGTGCGTGCGTGCGTGCGTGCGTGCGTGCATGCATGCATGCATGCATGCATGCATGCATGCATGCATGCATGCATGCATGTATGTATGTATGTATGTATGTATGTATGTATGTATGTATGTATGTAAATATGTATCTATGTATCTATGTATCTATGTATGTATCTATGTATCTATGTATGTATGTATATGTTTGTATATGTAGGTAGGTAGGTAGGTAGGTAGGTAGGTAGGTAGGTAGGTAGGTAGGTAGGTAGGTAGGTAGGTAGGTAGGTAGGTATGTATGTATATTGTGTTTGACCTTGTCCAAATTTCAGGTAAGTGTTATTAGGAAAGTGCAAACACAAAACTCTATCAGGGTCTGTTTTCTCAGTTGAAAGATCAAATAAGGAGCACTTAACATTGCTATGCTGAATAAAGTCAATAAACCTAGAATCATAATATTATTACGCTCAACATCAAATGAGCACTCGTGTACTGCTCCCTAAAATCTCACCTTTGTCCGCGTATTTTGAGTCTCGTACTCGACCAATGTATCTATGCGAGATAGCTTGTCAAAGATATTGAATAACAAAATGTAACGGACAGCAAATGGCAATGGACTACAAATCGTAATGTACAACAATGTGTGTGTGTGTTTGTGTGTGTGCCTGCCTGCGCAATGTGGATTTTTAACGTAACTTTAAAAAATTTTCAGACATATCGCTATGATATCTGCAGTGTGTCAGTTTATTGTGATGTCTAGTACCGGGGCATCATGCCCCAATATAAAGCATGATGTCCCACCAAGTCACATTATTCTGACAATAGGTTGACCAGTCCTAACACTAAGCTCTTAATGTTTAGCCTCAATCGAGGCAGCTGTTTATGCTATTTTTATGACTTTGGTATGACTCGGCCGGGGATCGAACCCATGACCTCTAGCATCCTAGGCGGACGCTCTAACCACTAGGCCGCCGGAGAGGTCAACAAAATGTAATGGACATCAGACGGTAATTGGCAGTAAACGGTACTGAACAGCGAAAATAATGGACGACAAAAAAAAGAACTACAAAAAGTACTCGACAACAAAAGGTGCTCTGCATCGAAGGCAATGGGCAACAAACGGTAATTGGCAATAAAAGGTAATGGACAACAAAATGTTGGGAGGGGGTATAAGAAAGAAAGATCTTCTAAGGTCTTTATACAAAGTACCCTGCATTTATCTTTATACAAAGTGCCATACAGTTATCTTTTTCTTTAGATAAGCAAATATAGGTTTGTTTAATTGTACGATTAAGTGTCGTCATTGACGTTTACTCTCGTGTGGCGTCTATCGGTCTATGTTGATGCAGAACCCAATTTAGCGCTTTGTGACAAATTATTAGGTATATATATAAAATTGTAAAAAGAAATGAGAAGAAAATACTTCTCTCTCATATTTGTATATTACAAATAACCATGTGTACAAATTATAATTTTATGGATAACATAGTGTACAAATCATAATACAGAAAACCAAGTGTACGAATAATATTATTATATATATAACAGAGAGTATGAATTAAAATATTACAGATATCCATCTATAAATTATAATATTAAAGATAACCAAGTGCACACATTATAACAGATAATGTACATATAATGCTATTGCATATAACCTAGTGTACGAGTTATAATATTGCAGATAACCGAGTGTACACATTATTACATATAACCGAGTGTATAAATGATAACATTATATTTAATCGAGTGTGAAAATTATACTACATATCACCGAGTGTATAAAGTATAATATTACAGATAGCCGAGTATACAAAATATGTGGCAACTTAAAGCGATGAAAAATCTGAAAGCATTATATCATAGATTAAAACAAAACTTCCCAAATTTGTATCACTTGGATTGAATAAATACATCGTTGAGAGTCCATTCCTATCATTTCATTTTCAGATGCTACAACAGACAGTGGTTATATTTATATATCTTATACTGAAGATAAAATTAATAGTTTCACTCCTAGCTTAATTCCATAAACACTTTACAATTATGTGGACTTTATTTAATAAATACAAATTAGTTTATTTTCCAATCAAAGCAAAATCTAGAGAATAATTTTGTCTCAGTCTAAAGATGTCTTTGTATCTTAGTCCACTGTATGTGACTTGTCAGTCTCCTCTGCCAAGCTGATTTGTATTAGTTAATGCTGTGCAATGACTCAAACTGTTCAACAGCTACTATTAACACGGCTATTGATAATAGTTCATGGAGAGAGACGGTGCTAAGTAGGGTTCATTGACAGGATCGAACCATTCGCTGTTTCCTTTTTCTTGCAAGAGCAACTTTGCGCTAAGGGGTCTTTATACCCCGATTGTTTAACACAACTGGAACTACTTTGGCATTTTCCGTGAGGTTATCGAAGAAACCTCAGATGTAAATCGTTATCATTGAGAACAATTTCTGAATTACATTCATTCACATGGAGTGAATAGCCGCGGAAGAAGATAACGTCACAACCAGAACAATCTCGACCTTTGCTGTCGTGACATATGTAGTGCACTCCATCAAAGGCAAATCACGAGGCACATCAAATTTTTATGCATTCCTACAACCCTGTGGAGGCTATTTCACGACCTGACGTAAATAGCCGATCGATATTAGACCCTTAATATATACATACAACAATATATTTAACAATAAACTTCTTACGGATGGAGAGTTACTGTCCATGGCATGCATAAATCACTTGATCAATTAGAGAGATTGTTTCTTGATCAATTTGGCTGTTAAGATGGTGACTTTAATGGTGCCTATATGCCTTGACTCAAATTTGCACGTGACACGCGTAAACTGTTGCGACTCTGTGGTCATAAACTAAGTAACAGAAAGAAATGAAACCAACAATGTTTATAAAATTTATCGACTGTTTTAATGATCAAAATCATAAATGAAAATGCGGAGGAACTTACATTATTATGAAGTAATCGAAAACGTTCTATTTAAGTCCAAAATAAATGAAAACTGCCTATAAACGTCATTACCGGTAATTGTATTAGTCCGCCAAGAAGTATGACGTTGTCAAAATTGAATTGTCAAGAACTATTTCGATCATATTATAAACCAATGAGCACTTCCTATTTAAACTAACAGTTGATGCAAATATATCTGCGCTCAAAAAAAAATATCTACGTAGAAGATTATACATCTGTGCAGACTTAATGATACAAATGGAACTCGTGAAATAAGAATGACTTTTAAACTAGGACTGAATTTGATTGCTCAGTTCGCTCGTTTTATTTATATATATATATATATATATATATATATATATATATATATATATATATATATATATATATATATATATATATATATATATACACACACATTCAAAAGTCTATTGCAACTATATATCGCAATATACCCAACGTGACAGATCTTACTATTTAATCTAATATTTAACAATACCTGTCAATGTGATAGAACCCATCCAATGAAAATTAACTTAATTCTTCTACGAAAACATCTGATCAATTTGTCTAATGAGATAAAAAGCAGAATCTGATAATCATATTTGCTAATAATTATTTTAATAGCAACTGTCAAGATGTACGTACATATCTATTTGTAGATCCTGTGCAGTGTTAGGTTCTTTAATATCTCAAACATGACCCTATGTACGTACGTAAATTCCAGCTATAGGTCGACACTACATTTTATAGTTATGAATTGAAATTAAAAAAAAACAAAGAAAGGAGTTACAATGAACACACACACAACATACATACATATACATATACATATACATATACATATACATATACATATATATATATATATATATATATATATATATATATATATATATACATATACATATACATATACATATACATATACATATACATATACATGAAGGCAGTTATGATTATTCCCCACTATCTTTATTGGCCAAGGTAATGAATAATCTGACTGGATCAGTTTCTTTCCTATCATCCAGTCAGATAGCGGATCAACAGATATCGTTCTGGTTACTTGTATATCCCGAAGTTGCTCGACGACACTTGAACTAGCGCAAAAAATGCAAGGCATGAAGGATCTATTCCTCCAAAGATGCAAGTTATCCATTTAGATTATCATACAGGACAGCCATGCATATGATACGGTGCCACGGGTGGTCGAGTGGTCTGTGGTGCTTGCCTTAGAAATCACTATTATCTCACATCTGTCAGCTTAGGTTTGAGCCTGGACAAAGCCAGCGTGGGTATGTGGAAATACTTACTAGTAGTGTTCCGTGGGTTGGTGGTTGTTTCCTAGGTTTGCATGGATTCTTACTCCACTAAATATAGTGGTCGTCTTGTTTAGCATATCACGTACTGGACAAATGCAAACCATGCAATGTGTTACCTGGTTTCTGTCCTCTGTTGAATAACGGTACGGAAATGAACTGTCCAGGGTAAACCATAGCTGTAGAACATTAAATCCGTCATCACATGCACTTAAGATGACATCTTTTTCAGAATTACAGTGTCCATAAAAACCGAGTAGAATAGTATCAAAGTATATACAAACTTGACATTTTATATCATTAACGTAAAGTAACGGACACCAAACGTAGCATACAATCTTGTGAAGGCGTTGAGGCATAATGTACTCTAATAAACACTCACGTTTTCTTTTATATATATATATATATATATATATATATATATATATATATATATATATATACAGTGAGACAGAGAGAGAGAGAAAATAACATTGGAGGAAGAGATTTTAGAAGGGCATTTTTCCATGAAACATCAATACGGATAAAATATCAAATAAAATATAATTACCCCTATTGTATGGACTTTGGCCAAACCCCTTGTTTTTTTATCCAGTTCAACTCACATAATAAACCACACACAAAATATACTAATTTATCATGATCTCATTTATAAAGTGCGATACCAGATGCTCAATGCCATGACGCAATCTCTCTCTCTCTCTCTCTCTCTCTCTCTCTCTCTCTCTCTCTCTCTCTCTCTCTCTCTCTCTCTCTCTCTCTCTCTCTCTCTCTCTCTCTCTCTCTCTCTCTCAGCTTGTGTCAAACGTTTAAACTAGAGCATTGTTATAAACTCTTCAGCTATTATTATTTACAACACGACCAACAGTGGAAAAACTTTTTAAAAGGTATAATAGTGGCTATGATTACAATATAGTAGCTACACAACAAAAGCAGCAGCAGTAGTAGTAGTAGCAGCAGGAAGAACAACAACAACAATAACAACAATAAAAACAATGAAAATAACAACAATAACAACAACAATAACAAACAACAAAAACAATCATAACCGCAATAACAATAACAACAAAAACAATAATAATAATAATAATAATAATAATAATAATAATAATAATAATAATAATAATAATAATAATAATAATAATAATAATAATAATAACAAATAAATATAAATAAATAAACTATAATATATTTTGTTAATTAGGGTACATATACCACGGTGTATTTGTGATTGAGCTGCCCCATATTCTGATATAAAGGAGAGCAATAAGTGTTTTGTTATAACTTTGGGCGAAAATTAATAATTTTATCTAAAAGGGAAGCCGTTGTAATTTGCAGGAGAAGTCCTTCAAACACCGGTCAAGATCTAGTTTTTCACCGACATGAGGAAGAGTGGATCTTGACATTGATGGACGAATTTGTTTTGATCTTACATACACATTCCGTGGCTGCATGTGTCAGGCACATGTTGCTATAATCGGTATATCACAAGCAAGCAAAAAGAGACTCTTATAAAAGACAAGATTTTAAAATCGAAACAGAGATATTCACTCTAATAATTTAAAATTTCCTAGATATCATCTAGTACCTCTCAAATTTGCTTTCAATTGGTATTTGGTGATATTAGTAGATACCGCAGTATTTGTTCAGCCAGTTCTCAAGTAAGTCTGTTTTCCTTTTGGATTATTTTCAGGTTGGTTAAATTCTATCCTTGAAAATAATTTCTTTAAGAAGAAAGCTATCCGAAGGGCTGTTAGTGTTTCCTATTCCTGGAAAAAAATTGATCTTGTCGCGCCCCGCCACTCACAGTCTCATATAAACAAAATGTACGCACAAAATAAAAAATATATAGCTTTTAAAATATAAGTCATGAAAATTTAATCTGGAATAAACTTTATACTTTCGAATTTCAATAAAAGCAAAGAATCGTGAAGATAATATTAGATATTGCACTGTAAACAACACCAACACGTAACATGTGTTTAATTTTTGGTGTTGCTTAATTTATTGTTAGCAATATAAATATTGACATTAGAAATGAGAATTGTGTCTTGTGAAAAAAATTGAGAAGTTATTAATTTTAAATTTAATCACCTATGCTGGAGATTCTGTTAAGAAAGTTGGATATACATGGCAGTTGTAATTACCTTTATGGTAAATTTACTGTATTTTATTTGCTTCAATTGAAACCGTAAGTGATATCGCTGAAAAGATAATTAAGAGGAAACCGCAAAAATGTAATAACAGGACTTGAACCTTATTACATATTTTGCATGGGATAAAAAGAAGCACATATACTTTCGTGAGTAATACATCCATCCATCCATCCATACATACTAGACAGGAAGATATATTGGTTGATTGGTATGCTGGGTGCTTGTGGTGTTGACTGATTCATTATTAGCAACAAAAATATATATTGAAATCATAATTGAGAATCGTGTCCAATGAAAATATTGACAAATTATTAATTTAATATTTCAGTATCTACTATGAATATATTAAAATCAAAGATGGTCCTACGGATGAAAAATCATTCGCTTTATTCTATTATATACTTTGTCTCTCTGATATTGTTTTGCAATAAACAAATAATAACAAAACAGGTGCTTTGTGTTTTATTTATAGATATAATTAGTATAAAGATATACGCAAAAGTTGTTGACGATACCTTTTAATGAGAGCTTAAAAATCTGACCTTTGTAGTTTCTATTTGAAGAACAGAAGTGAAAATTTTGCAAAATGTGTGTTACAGAGAAGTAAACGTATCTTGAATGGTTACTGATAGATTCCAGCTTTGATATTTGGTAACCGTTATTGCTGATAATTTTCCACTCCCTCACTCCATGCCTAGAGGGACTGAAAAGCAGGCTATGGAATTGTAAATGAATGCATTTATCTTCAGACCGGTTATAAATATCGTTAGTAGTTACGTTTGAAAGCAAATTTAACGTTTGCAATCTATCTATAAAAAAGAAATTTAAATTTACTTATCTAACATCTATTCGTGAATAGCCTTTTTCTATTCATGGTGTGAAGTTCGCATGAGGCTTTGACAAGTTCTGAAACATTTTTGGCATTAGGGTCCGCATTTTACACCCCTGCAATCTTCCCACTGGAGGTATAAAATGTCTCCCGCAATGCGCGGTCATTGCCATATTTAGGTCTCCTGCCAGATTACTGCAATGTTTTGGGAAACTTTGAGAGACTATAGGTATTAATTATAGCATGTATACACAATATTAAATTAGGCTATGAATAAGAAATATAAAGCTAATTTAAAAAAACGGAATATCTGATACCCCAGCTCGATCTTTGACAAGGGATGGTTCCGTGCCAGAATGTACTGCTAGTTCCTTTGTCTTTTCTTTCGGTTATTTAGTCAATGGCTGATGCACTTTGATAACGAATGAGTGATTATCAGCGGTCAGTTAAATATATGAAAAGCTTGTTCTGGCATCACGTACTCCTGATTTTAGACCTACTTGTGGAGATCTATTATATATGGCATCTTTAGGAAACCAGTGTACTTTGAGAAATTTAGTGAAACTTATTGGTGCATCTCCACCACTCCTACGTATTGCAAAGTCACTGAAATTTATCCAGATTTTATAGGAAGTATTGTAGCTTACGAACCTACCTTACTAGCAGAGAAGACGTCAATAAACGGAATTAATTTAAGACAGGGCGGGGATCTGTAATAGGTTAAGGGATGGTCAAAAACTGTTAATATATGGCACTGCTCTAAAACTGTTAAAATATGGCAATATAAGTTGGTTATTTTGTACAGAGGTAATTGGCATAAAGAGCCGTGCCTAGGGTGCCCATGTTAGCCAGTGCCGGATTTACACAAAGCGAGACCCTAAGCTATGGGAAGCTATAAAGGCCACATCTGGTATAAAAAAAATTTGAGAGGCCCCTTCAGACTGAGTTCAGACTTTGGTGCCCTAAGCTGTAGCTTGTTTAGCTTATGCCTAAATCCGGTACTGATGGTATCTCATGGTAGGATTCGAATTTTCTACCATTATGTCGTGAGTCCGGCACGCTAACCATTGTGCCATCGCGGCATGTAGTTAGATGCAATAAATATTTAAACATATTAAAACAATTTTGTATATTTGATCTTGATATCGCTCCCATGGATTCCAGGGGAGAACACAACCAATTATACTTCTCTTGCAGATGGCTAATACACTGGCAACATACGAATCAAGTTTAGCGAATTTTCACCAATGAAGAAATACTATTACCGACAGACAGAGGTAGCACAACACTACTAAACTATCGACATCACTATAAACTACCACACTGCATACATCGTAGCGATATGATTGAAAAATCATTAAAACTACTTTTTAAAAAAATCAAAATCACACACACATCACACCCAAACTGTCGCGAACGTGTGTTTATCACCATTTTTCTAATCATAACTTTATTGTCTGAAAGTCTTTATCACATAACGTTTTGGCAACTTCTAACGCTCAGCTTGTGGTGTGATGATGTCTTAGACCCATAGGAAAGAGGAGAAATGAATGTAAACCACCGGCTCACGTACCCTAGCACGTGCACGACATTGTCAATTAAGCACGATACTATATAGTGGAAACCTGATGCATTTCATACTGTATCATACGATTCTCGTTAAATTGCAGGAAGTACAGTGTATTTTCTTTCCATCACACTCACCTTCTGTAAAAATGCAGCAGAAATTTCCCATCTTTGTAACGACCAATGTTGGTTTAATGCGAAGTTTTCATTATATCCAGGTACTCGTCGAATAGTGTTATTATATTGACAATTTGTTGTTTTACAAAGTAGTTGTTGTTGTTGTTGTTGGGTTTAACGCCATTTTTCAGCACACGATAGGCTATTCATGGCAGCCAGTATTAATGGTGGAGGAAGAAACCGGAAAATTACAGGAAAGAACGACCGACCCACGAGAAGCTACTGGCAAGCTTTATCACCTATCCACATTTGCGGAATCATAGACTCGAACACACACACAGACAGAGGTGAGATGGCAGTGATCCGTAACGAACAGTGCTTTAGACCACTTGGCCACTCGGGGCCCCTGTTTTCCAAAGTGAATGTTTTTATTTTTAGGGGATTCAAAATAATGTGATTGATGATTTTGAAAAAAGAACGAAATAAAACAACTGAAACTACGTTGTTTCTAATAATGAATTGTTTTCAACTGAATAACCAGTGAGTTCATTAGTATACTCGTACTGAATGAGCTAACATAGACATTTCATATGATAGGTTACTGAAATGAGTGTCATATTGGGATATGCGTAATGCAAAGCCAGCAGTAGTATACAGTATGGTAGTTCTGTACCAGCTTGTTTTTTTATGCTTACCTATTTCTCAATAAACAGCATGCATGTACTCTATTTAAAGTATACAAATTTCAAACCATAGCATCTAGTCAGCCATTGTATTCTACGTGCCATTTACTAAATAACAACTTACTTATTGTATAATGCAAAAAATTGATAAAAATCTGCCAATCCTGAAATAAATGAACTGGATAAATATTAACAATAACACTAAAAGCTATGTTTCAGAGAGCGACTTACTTTTTGTGCACAAATTTGGAATATTTCATCAAGAAATAAATTCATATACCACCAAAATAAAACATATATTATGATACGACCCAGCACTTTTGCAAGACATCGATTGAGGCGTTGTGGAATTGTGCATTTTGTTATCTCTGTCAGGTTTCCAGTTTGTAAATTGTATGGCCGCTGTTTATAAGTAACAGCAATTTGATATACGGACTGTTATATGGTCGATGCTTATAATAATTCGAAATTTGATACATGTATTGTTCCAATTAAAATCTATTCTTTTTCATCCATCCTGTCATTCACTATGCTACACACAAATTTATTCTGCGTTGTTTTTTATGTATTAACTCACCCTTAATTTGTACGAGGTTCTTTTTTGTTTACCGCTAAATCCCCAAATTCTTCATCATAATTAAACCGGTTAAACAATCTTCGGTGCTCTCCTTTTTTGCAGTTTTAATTCATTTCACAGTAAACTGGATCTCTAATTCTAGACCACATGTTTCGCTGTATAAATATGTTCCTAGTTTGACATTCTTTTGTATGTGCTAAGGTTTTCCTGTTTTGAAACATTAAAGTCATATATGTCTTTTTTATGCTTGCTTGAAACATGCTGCACAAGATTCCGCGTACACATTGATGAACGAGTTCATACAGGCACAGCTAAGTAATGCACTTTCTGAGCTTGGGTATAATTTAGTACCGAAGAAACTTCTAGTCACTGAAAGTTACTAATAAGCACTAAAAGTCAGTGACTATAATTAACAGTATGCATTATGTGTCATTAAAATAATTTCAACAGCATGTAAAATATGTCAGTATAATGTTAGTACATTTATCGAAGATGATGAACCATTGCGCAAAATTATCAAATTGACCTGCGGAAAGTAAAATTATAATTAATTCATACGGGTAGATGTCGAAAACATATAGTGGAAAATAATTGTTGAACTCTACGTGGAAATCAAAAAAATCATATTCAAAGTTATCACACTCAAAATACAAAATAGGTATAACAATGGCTGAAATTGTTTTGATGATATGGTTTTGAATACTTCAAAATTACATGCAAAATATATAAATATTTTCCAGTAGGAAAATATTTCAATTGATTTCAAGCCAAATATATATGTTCTTGCAATGGTGATACCTTGCACGATATTTGTTATATCAATGGATTTCGTGATTTACAAATCAATGTCTTCCAGAAGGCAATAAATAGAAAGAAACCTGCTGAAGAAGAAACGTCTTCCAGTGTGAACCATAATCTGAAAGATTTGTTGCCTAATAAATCGAAATCATCTAGCTTGAAACTCCATGCATATGCCGTTGATCACGTATACAAAGGAACTGACAAGTAAGAGTCTTAGAGCATAAAGGATGAAATTATTGGAAAAACAACAGTAGATTCTGTTGTAACATTGAACTCACAAGGAAGAGCAAAACCTACGCCATTATAAATGAGTAATTTTTAAAATGGTATGTGAATCTGAATAACAAACAGCAAATAAAATTAGCTGGTGTCCAACGTCGAACATTGTTAGTGTAGCAAAATCAATCATTCATAGCGTATTAAATCGTGTAAATTTATATTGCTTGGTCACAAGAGAATATATGTATGTATATATGTATGTATGTATGTATGTATGTATGTATGTATGTATGTATGTATGTATGTATGTATGTATGTATGTATGTATGTATGTATGTATGTATGTATGTATGTATGTATGTATGTATGTATGTATGTATGTATGTATGTATGTAAGCTATCATGTACATTGCAAATCAAAGAGAAGTAAGCCAATCATTACAATATAAAACTTGGTCAATACACCTGATAGAAAGTTTAGACATATCATGCAATGGCTTACCAAGCTTTATCTTATATTCATTGATGCGAAGTTTTGATGAAGCATTTATAAACTTAACCAATGAATTGGAAAATCTCAGAGACGAATTAAAAAAAAAGTAGAACACAGCTATAAACAAATGAATATACCGATTGACTGTGAAAAAAAATCATGTAAGCACTATTGCATATCCAACCAAGAAGAAAACGAAATAGTAGAATATGTAAAGAAAGGCTTTGAATTAAACAAGTCACTATTAAGCAAATCAAGCAATCGTATGCAATTAATCTGTCTCTAGTCATAAAATTCCCTGTGATTAATTTAATACATGCATTTTGATATGTTATTGCAAGACTGACTAATTAATGTCTTGTTCATTTGTGTAATATAGATTATGTGAATATCTACTTAGTGAATTGTAAATAGTTTATACTATTACAAGTTGTATTAAATATGTAATAGTATGAGTTGCATTAAGTATATACTATTATGGGTTTTATTAGGTATATAAATTACGCTTTGTAATAAGTATATACTATTATGGGTTGTATTAAGTATCTGTTATTGTGGACTATATTAAGTACATAATATTAATGGTTGGTATTAAGTATATACTATTATGGTTGCATTAAGTATATACTATTTTGGACTGTATTAAGTACATAATATTATGGTTGGTATGAAATATATACTATTATGGGTTGTATTAAGTATATACTATTTTGGACTGCATCAAGTACATAATATTATGGTTGGTATTAAGTATATACTATTATGGGTTGTATTAAGTATATACTATTTTGAACTGCATTAAGTATATAATAGTATGGTTGGTATTAAGTATATACTATTATGGGTTGTATTAAGTATATACTATTTTGGGCTTTATTAAGGACATAATATTATGGTTGGTATTAAGTATATACTGTTATTGGTTGTATTAAGTATATACTATTATGGGTTGTATTAAGTATCTATTATTGTGGACTGTATTAAGTACATAATATTATGGTTGGTATGAAATATATACTATTATGGGTTGTATTAAGTATATACTATTTTGGGCTTTATTAAGGACATAATATTATGGTTGGTATTAAGTATATATTATTATGGGTTGTATTAAGTATATACTATTTTGAACTGTATTAAGTATATAATATTATGGTTGGTATTAAATATATACTATTATGGGTTGTATTAAGTATATACTATTTTGAACTGTATTAAGTATATAATATTATGGTTGGTATTAATTATATAATGTTATGGGTTGTATTAAATATAAACTATTAGGTACATAATAGCATAGTATATAAAGCTATGGTTTGTATTAAGCATATATTATCGTACGTTGTATGAGTAGCAGAGCATGTCCTGGGTGAAAATTAAAAACAAATTAAAAATAAAATAATATAAGGTGATCCAGAACTCTGAAGATATATACTACTCCACGTATGCTAATGATAAAAGTATAGGAACACGCTCTATTAAGCACCGAGTCCTGATTTTTAGCACTTGTAAGGACGAATGACCTTTTTTAGATTATGGTAAGAGCTAGGAATATCGCGTGACACCGGCAAATGAACCGTTATATAGAATGTAAGATCTAGTGGATAAGGGGGTTGTACATGGTTAAAATGGCATTGAGAAGAACGTAGTGTGGGCATTTATAGAGGAAAGCATTATCTATTATTCTTGCAAACTGTACTTATTAGCAATGGTCGTGAAGTCTTTCGAAATGAGATTTTGAGAATGCTGTTGAATAAATTCATTTAGCTGGCAATTTGTGTGTCAATCTGTTGGCATGTGTTTGTCCTAGGCTTGATGAAATTAGCATAAATTGATCACAGTGATATTACTTCTCCTGTTTGTTCTCTCGATTTCCTAGAGGGTTAAAACCAGAAATCACTATTAGTTGATTTTAAGAATTCCAGGGTTTTTTTTCCAGTGGGCAAAACTATTCCCAATGTGGTCCAGAGTGTTACTTTGTGAAAAATGGAATACATAAGAGAAACTAGAGACCAACTAAATGTATCCGATTTTGACCAGTGGTCAGTGAGCTGCCAAAGTTTTTTTTCGGAGTTCATATCTATAGAAAAGTCCTTGTCTATTCTATAAAATTCCTTTATTCATTATTGAAAAAAGAGGCTTATCGTAAGGTCTTGAGTGAATTTGTTAGTCAAATTAAAGTGGTGAACTAAAGTTGTGTTTCTTTAAACTTTTAATCTTGTTACGCTTATCAAATGGTATTAAAACCAAAAAATTATATCCCTAAAGCTCAAGTGCGATACAAGTAAACTAACAAATGCAGACTAGTGCTCCTCGCATATAACAGATTAAAAGAGATGATGTATTTCCGGAATGGTACTCAAATTCTCATGCATATCAAGTACACGTAAACTTTGATCGGGATATGTTCCTTGCCAGTCCACTGACAGTAGAGCACATTCTTGTCGCTGTGTCGACCTTCACCTTATGAAACGGAAGTACTTTGATAAGCTTATTAAAGAAACAGGATAAAGAATAAAGAAAATATTTCACTTTTTATGTAAATGCGGTTTATACAAGCACATTATTTTCGACCTTTCAGCATTCTGAAAGTGTGTCCAATATATATATATATATATATATATATATATATATATATATATATATATATATATATATATATATATATATATATATATATATATAGCTGCTATAAACTGACGACGAACAGTACGAAACTAGTAACTAACTAGCCTAAGCGCTTTCGACTCTTAATGAGTCTTTTTCAAATGCAAATACAAAACATATATACGATAAACAAATAAACACAAAAACGTTGTGTTTGTAAACCTCTACATGGCTGTCTTCACATGTGCTAAAACTATAAATGCAACCAGCTTGTATAGACTAGATGTGGAAACTGAAAATGTTGTACAATTCCCTAAAAGTCTACAAGCCAAAGCGATATCTATTTTTACTTTTTTTACATATGTAACGCAGATTATATCCCGGATATTTGATTCTATACCGCTTATTCTTTTAGTAAAAATTGAAGGATAATAAGAAGATTTAGAAAATGTTAAATTTTACTAGTGCATAGTTTTCATTTTCTAGTCTTCTTGGTTTAGACCGCTTGGTTTCAATGTTCTAATCCAGTAAGATTCCTTTTCCTTCCTGGTTTCGGAACTCCAGCTGTGGTTGTTAGCAATAGCGATAAGTATTATATCACTGAAAGTGTGGCCAGGGGAGGAGAAGTGTTCTGCGACCGGCAAACAACTTTCATCCTTCAATAAAATTTACGGCAGAAATTTCCAACTCAAACCATGTTTTCCTGGACACAACAACCAGACTGGTGGAAACAAATTACACACAGACATCTACTCGAAAATAACCGACAAACACCAGTATCTCCTCCCAACCAGCTGTCATCCAAAACACTGCATTAAGAACATTCCATATAGCCAGGCACTGAGGATACGCAGAATTTGCTCCGACGATGAAAGATTCCTAGAAAGGTCTAAAGAGCTGGCTAAACTTTTAATTTACCGAGGCTACGACAAAGACCTGATTGCGGAGGCAATCCAAAGGGCCAAACAAACAAACCGTGATGACCTACTCAGATATGGACAGAAAAAAAAGGTTGATAGGATACCATTTATTCTGACCTATCACCCAGACAATCCGAAAGTAGGTAAAATCATCGCAAACCACTGGCCAACCGTGCAATCGTCAGACATACTAAACCTAATACTTCCGTACAAACCCGTAGTAGCTTACCGGAGACCAAAAAACCTAAAGGACATCCTAGTCAGGGCAAAGCTAACGCCAATCGCTAGTCAAAACCAACCTAGTCAATCTGGACCCTGTGGCGATAAAAGATGCAAAACCTGTTAACATATGATAGAGACCAAGACATTCACTAGCACAGTGACTAAAGAAAAACTAAACATACATGGTCCAAACAAAAAGTGCAAAACAGATAATGTGATTTATCTCATCACATGTAAGATCTGTGGCCTTCAGTACATCGGAGAAACTGAAAAGCTACACAAAAGGATAAACCTTCATAGATCTGATTGGATGACAAAAAAGCTGTACAGAAGCCCTGTCGCAGAACACTTCTCCTCCCCTGGCCACACTTTCAGTGATATAATACTTATCGCTATTGCTAACAACCACAGCTGGAGTTCCGAAACCAGGAAGGAAAAGGAATCATACTGGATACGCCGCCTTAGAACATTGAAACCAATCGGTCTAAACCAAGAAGACTAGAAAATGAAAACTATGCACTAGTAAAATTTAACATTTTTTAAATCTTCTTATTATCCTTCAATTTTTACTAGAAGAATAACCGGTATAGAATCAAATATCCGGGATATAATCTGCGTTACATATGTACAAAAAGTAAAAATAGATATCGCTTTGGCTTGTAGACTTTTAGGGAATTATACAACATTTTCAGTTTCCGCATCTAGTCTATAAAAGCTGGATGCATTTATAGTTTTAGCACATGTGAAGACAGCCATGTAGAGGTTTACAAACACAACGATTTTGTGTTTATTTGTTTATAGTATATATGTTTTGTATTTGCCTTTGAAAAGGACTCATTAAGAGTCGAAAGCGCTTAGGCTAGTTAGAAACTAATTTCGTACTGTTCGTCGTCAGTTTATAGCATCTATTTTAATTAATTCCTGACACACGTGATCCCTTGGTGGATCCAGTACGCTTGAAAGGGTTGTTATTCGCCATATGATTTGTATTCTTTATATTACCTACCTCGTATGGCACGATCTACCTTTAATGTGATCTAACACCCTTTTCGGTCTTGTATTTATGTCGTGCTACTGTATCCGTTCCATTGTTTCTTTCTTATATTTAAATTGTTGCCGTATCTCTTAGAATGGAGACTATGTCTCAACAAATACAGAAAACATTCAAAACTTTACGCAATGAAACTGATGCCTTAATTCGCCTAAAGCATCATTGCACTTTCTTGCATCATTTCCTCGAAACAAATACAGTCACTAAAGGTCTTCAAATTCATGTGAAACTGCAATTTTTGGCAAGATTTCAAACAGATTCAACAAAAGATGGAATAAAATAACTCACAACGCTTCCATGAAACTCACAGCCCTACTTAGTAAAAACGTAAATCATCAAAATCTAGCCAAATCAGCAACCATTGAAGAACTAAAACATCAGCTCAATTCCGTCTCAACAGAAGAACAATTGAAAACGTTTTACTCCAAATTAAATAAAGATAAAAAAGACTCTCTTCGAAACTATACAAAGTCAGAGATAGAAAACTTAGAAGTCATGATCTACAACCAAAGGACTGTTGTGAAGAAACTTCAATTGACGAAATTTCTTCTAAAAACAACCGTAAGAAGAAAAATCTCCGCAAAAGGAAGAATCGCAAGCACTCTGTAACAAACACTAATGCAACTGTTACTAACACAGTAGTCAACATATCCAATTTAGAACTTACTGATGCAGAAATAAAAATTTTATCAAAAGGTTTGAGTTTCTGTCCCCGTCCAAAAACATACGACAGAGGGAAGCTTAAGAATGACACCGAAGAGTTCATCCGCCGACTAAGACTCAAAGCCCATTTTGCCTTGCAACCAACAAATAAATCAAAGGAAAATATAAGCTGCGACCAACCCACATTTAGAAAGAAAAGTAACTGGACCCCACCAAAAAGTTCAATTCCGAATCTGGAAGCCTTTATCAACTCGGTTGAAAACGATACTTCCAGACATATTAACCATACTAACAAAAATTCTAATTTGACAAAAGAAGAAACAGATGCCCTGCACTCACTGAAAGCAGAACAGACATTATAATTAAGCCTGCAGATAAGGGTTCCGCTGTTGTCGTTATGAATAGGGAAGACTACATTAGTGAAGCAAGTAGACAACTAAGTGACGCTAGGTTCTACCAAAAATTGGACCATGATCCAACGCTGGAATATGCAAAAATCATCACTAATGTTATTGACGAGGCGTACCAAAGCGGACACATAGACCAGCAAACGAAAAACTACTTAAGCCCAGAAAACCCAAGAGCAGGTAGATTTTATCTTCTACCCAAAATCCACAAACAAGGAAACCCTGGCAGACCTATAATCTCAGGTAACGGGCACCCCACAGAAAGGATATCAGAATATTTAGATCATTTTATGAGACCACATGTCCACAAATTACCATCATATCTTCAAGACACGACAGATTATCTCATAAAAAGCAAAGCTAGTGAACCATTACTGCCAGACACATTACTTGCTTCCTTAGACGTAATATCGTTGTACACCAACATACCGCACAACGAAGGGTTACAGGCATGTAGCGAAGCATGGGAAACAAGAACTGTAAACAATCCACCCACACACTTCTTAGTACAACTCCCGGAGCTTGTCCTACAACTCAACAACTTTGAATTTAATGAAGAAAACTATCTACAAATCAATGGAACTGCAATGGGTAATAAAATGGCCCCTTCGTATGCTAACATTTTCATGGGAAAACTTGAGGGTCATCTCTTAGCATCGGTTGAGCGTACACCATACCAGTGGGTACGCTTTATCGATGATATAGAAATGAAGTGGCATTATGGAAGAAAAAGTCTGGATGACTTCATATCAAAGGCAAACAACTTTCATCCTTCAAAAACATTCACGGCAGAAATTTCCAACTCAAGCCATGTTTTCCTGGACACAACAACCAGACTGGTGGAAAACAAATTACACACAGACATCTACTCGAAACCAACCGACAAACACCAGTATCTCCTCCCAACCAGCTGTCATCCAAAACACTGCATTAAGAACATTCCATATAGCCAGGCACTGAGGATACGCAGAATTTGCTCCGACGATGAAAGATTCCTAGAAAGGTCTAAAGAGCTGGCTAAACTTTTAATTTACCGAGGCTACGACAAAGACCTGATTGCGGAGGCAATCCAAAGGGCCAAACAAACAAACCGTGATGACCTACTCAGATATGGACAGAAAAAAAAGGTTGATAGGATACCATTTATTCTGACCTATCACCCAGACAATCCGAAAGTAGGTAAAATCATCGCAAACCACTGGCCAACCGTGCAATCGTCAGACATACTAAACCTAATACTTCCGTACAAACCCGTAGTAGCTTACCGGAGACCAAAAAACCTAAAGGACATCCTAGTCAGGGCAAAGCTAACGCCAGTCGCTAGTCAAAACCAACCTAGTCAATCTGTACCCTGTGGCGATAAAAGATGCAAAACCTGTCAACATATGATAGAGACCAAGACATTCACTAGCACAGTGACTAAAGAAAAACTAAACATACATGGTCCAAACAAAACGTGCAAAACAGAGAATGTGATTTATCTCATCACATGTAAGATCTGTGGCCTTCAGTACATCGGAGAAACTGAAAAGCTACACAAAAGGATAAACCTTCATAGATCTGATTGGATGACAAAAACGCTTTACAGAAGCCCGGTCGCAGAACACTTCTCCTCCCCTGGCCACACTTTCAGTGATATAATACTTATCGCTATTGCTAACAACCACAGCTGGAGTTCCGAAACCAGGAAGGAAAAGGAATCATACTGGATACGCCGCCTTAGAACATTGAAACCAATCGGTCTAAACCAAGAAGACTAGAAAATGAAAACTATGCACTAGTAGAATTTAACATTTTCTAAATCTTCTTATTATCCTTCAATTTTTACTAGAAGAAAAACCGGTATAGAATCAAATATCCGGGATATAATCTGCGTTACATATGTACAAAAAGTAAAAATAGATATCGCTTTGGCTTGTAGACTTTTAGGGAATTATACAACATTTTCAGTTTCCGCATCTAGTCTATACAAGCTGGTTGCATTTATAGTTTTAGCACATGTGAAGACAGCCATGTAGAGGTTTACAAACACAACGTTTTTGTGTTTATTTGTTTATCGTATATATGTTTTGTATTTGCCTTTGAAAAAGACTCATTAAGAGTCGAAAGCGCTTAGGCTAGTTAGTTACTAGTTTCGTTCTGTTCGTCGTCAGTTTATAGCATCTATTTTAATTAATCCCTGACACACGTGATCCCTTGGTGAATCCAGTACGCTTGAAAGGGTTGTTATTCGCCATATGATTTGTATTCTTTATATATATATATATATATATATATATATATATATATATATATATATATATATATATATATATATATATATATATATATATATATATTATTTATTTATTTATAGATAGATAGATATGTAACGGTGAAATGGAACTTCAAAATAATTACCTTCATATTCTTATTTATTCTACTTAATTATATATTTTATTGGAAGGTCTTTTCTTTCTAAACAGTTTGCGCAATATCGGATTTGACCTTATGTTAGCGTCATAGATTCTTTATGCTGTCGGGGTTTAGCATAATTTCAGTTAACGACATTCTCAAATCTTAATAATCAGAGATGCAATACGTTTAATAACATCCTTAATCGGATGCTCTTCGACTTTTTCCGCTGAATGTTAGAACAAGACACAACAAAAACAACCTTTATGGATCAAAAAGACACAATTTATTCTTTGTTTAATTTTTCTAAGCCATGCCTATGTTATAGTTAAGAAAGCTATTTGAATATATGGGTACAGGTATTAATTGCAAAATATTGTAGATCCACGGAGCTGGACAAATGTTGTAAAACATTTATAAGTTCAAAATGTGTTTGGGCTCTAATTTATATAAACCTTCAATGAAGAATGAATCTACCTAATATCGGAATCTCCTCGTTCAAGATGCCAGAATGATATTCATATAAGTTTGCAGTTGACTGCTCCAAGAACAAAATATACAACTACAGAAAACTAGCTAAAAGACAAATGCGCCTCGCTGGATCAAGTGTAATGTTTCTAAATTGAATAAGGTCCCAACGATTAAATTTTGACGCTGTAATTTAGATCGAGTCAAAATAATAAAATCAAGAAAGGGAGATAAGCAAATGGGTGTCTGCTTCAAGGAGAGTTTTTTAAAAAATCAAGAGTAAATCTTAAAAACGTTTCCAGAACATCTTGATAAGGATAACTATTTATTTGATAAATAATGAATAATAAATAAATAAATAAATAAATAAATAAATAAATAAATAAATAAATAAATAATGAACCGCATCACAGCGAACATATGTGAATATTATAACACATGCAGTTGCGGTTATATCCTTTCAAATACTCCAGCCAGTCTAAATTATGTATACTCAAATGATCATTTGGATATTACACTTCACTCGATACTACAGAACAATTCATCGTATATTTCCAGTACAACGCATTAAGGCTACTGAGATATAACAACTACACTTAAAGTAATATTTGGCCTTTACGAATTTTAAACGTTGTCCTGAAATATTCTCTTTTTCAGAGTAAATTGAATGAAATCAGACCCTTCTATCACAGGTAAATCGGTAAATGTAGCCATGCTTTTTCCTTATTTTGAATGGACGATTCAACATATTGACTTCTAATATTGTATAACAGATCATGTTCGTCATACTTGCAAAACATGTCAAACACAAAGCAAGGAAACAAAATCAAGAATTTCAAACCTACTATTGAAAAGTGATGGTTGAGCATTGACCGGAATATGTTCTGTGCCAGTGTCCACTGACAGCGGAGTACATTCTAGTCTAGAGAGCGTTGATTTAAACCCTCTGAAACATATGTATTTGGATATGAACTGTTTGAAAATAAATTTATGAGGAAATGCCAATGAAAACATTCTTTAACCTTTGAAATAAATGCGTTTTATACCAAAATTGTAATAATGTTCAAATGTTTTATTTGGTACATTTATCTGTTATTTTGCAATAATTTCATTTCATCATATATTTTCTTGAAAGGATATATTATCTTCAACGCTATTTTAAATTAATTTTACATTTCGTGAACGTAAACTTTTGTTGACGCTTCATAATATCGTTGTGTTAATAGAGTGTAGTATAGCACTCGATACATACATTATCAAATCAGACATTTCTGATAGCCAATACCTGTAATAACATCCCCAATGTTAATGAAAAAGGACTCAACACAAAACAACCATTTTGATCAAATGATTTTAGCTGAAAAGTAGTCTTTAATTAGTTTCATTGGCAATATATCTCCCATAGGTAAAATCATATCGATAACATCCTAGTATATTTATGGATTGCGACGTATTGAGTATCAATGTATCTCGTGAATGTCCCTTTATATTTCCTTAGTTCAGAATTGGTTTGGTGTACAATTTAATTGAATCGTATGTGAATGTACTTAAATGAAGAATTATTCATTTTAATGTTAAACACACCAACCTGATTATGTTTAAGTTTAAAGTTCAAACTTTGAATCTAGATTTAATAGGTTCTAGTTGTACATGACCATATTTAAAGAAAAAGCTATGTAATAAAAACAGACAACCGGTAAATGAATCTGATTTTGATTTGAAAGTTTTTAATAGAAAATTAATACAAAAAATTTCAACACTATGTTAACAATGACATAAGCCGTACATCCTTAATATTGCTTCAAAATAGAAAAAGTGCCCTACCATTCACTTTTAACCCGAGGTAAATATTCTTGATGTAACAGAAAACAAATATAGATCTCGAGAAAATAAGATGACCCAATAGATGGATGTCTCAAGAAGACAATTACGTTTGAAATGGATATCGAAAAAGGTCGATTTTGAATATTTTCTCAATAGAGCAGCTTACGAAGAAATACTCTTAAAATATGTAGACAAGTACTGATTACCATACATAATGAAAACCCATACAGCCAATCTCAATGTTGGATTGGCCGTTACCGTTCAGGCCTCGTCAAATAAAACTCTTCCACGCTTGTTAAATATATCTCCTTTCAATCACGTCAATCAGTAAACATGATCTTGACCATCCAAATAACGGCTACCATGCACGTTGGGACTGAAAAGGTATCAACGAGGAGGGGGAGGAAGATACAGGTCTTTGTTTAAACACAGTCACTGAATTTTGACAATGGCATTAAGAAACGGAAATGGGGCAGACATTTTAGTGACAATTTAACAACTTAAACTCTGAATAATTAGTATTTATACTCATCGCATCTTTTAAAAAGCAACAGAAAACATTTGGATACCGTGTTTCTAGGTGGACCTCACACTCCTCTACTAAATCGGTTCGTAATATGGCACGGAGATATAATGGAAACAAAGTGCCAGTTGCATTAAGAATTAATGAAATTTGAAGGAATAGTCAAAACCGTAAAAGAAATGTTAAAATATTGGCTAATGAGTTCTAGAAAAACTACTCAGCATGATTGTATTCCAAAAATTTCCGTGGTGTTAAGACTTCAAATGAATGGTTCCTCTAAATTTCAAATCTGTTAGTGCTGCAAATTACAATAAACCTTCATCTCAGAGAGCTACAAGACTATCTTGATCAATCTCATGTCTTTTCGACAGATGTTATTCATTATTATCCTCTGAAACACTTTTATGACGTAGATTTAAACACATTGCTAAAACAGCGTATAAGAACGTTCGAAATTGGTGATTTCCCATTGTTCTGGCGATGAGTTCAGAGTAAAAATTGTAAGCAAAGCTGGAAATGGTCACACTGACCCTTCCAACAATCACCCACAGCATTACCAAATTGTAAATGCGGACTGTTGAATGTTTGTTCTCCCCACTATATGGTTTTAGTTGTAAAGAATTGTGGTGGGGTGCTTCCAATATTTATTTTGATTATGTCAGAAGACCTATCCAGGCTCAATTATGGTTTGGAACCTGGGTTAGTGAATGTTTGGTGAATAGCTCTGAGTTCCCAGTCAGAAATGCCGACGGTTAAAATGTAAAAGGAACAAAGGGTTTTAGTCAATAACAACAATTTAATTAACAAATAATAGTCAATCACAAATGCGTCTCTTTCGCTCGACCCTTTGAGCCTATTTCATCATGTGATTTCTTTGGTTTTACTCATCTCCTGATTCCCCTTCGTCGCCCCTAATTCCTTTTCCTACTTCTTCTCTTTCACTCCTCCCAGACTACTTTCCTCCTCTACTATTTCCCTCGTATATACGTCGACTCTAATTTTTCCGACTCCGACTGTACCAACAGTCTCACTTCAGTCTCTTTCCCTCTTAGAGACGTGGGACTCTACCTCAAACTGGAAGATGTCCCCCAAAAGTTTCCTTCTGAAGCTTCCTTTCTCTGCTCACAATTGTTTATCTTACGTCTCCCGCCAATTTACGAGTGACGTCCGAGTGGAGTATAATTCGTGACAGCGAGATGCACTCCTCAAAACCTTCCAAGGTATACTAACATTTTTCTGCCCCGTGGTTCTAATATGTTTCAAATCTAAGATTTAGGCCCAGCCTCTCGCTGAATTCCGATTGTAGGACTGTCTCAATCACTGAGCTGTCAGGGTTTCTCATTTGTCTTTCTACGTGGCGGGTAGAACACGCCCCGTTTACCCTGCGGGGTTCATTTTGATCTCCAACCAGTGTATAACATATAGGTGTGAGCTACAAGGTTGGACGCCAGAGCTGAATTTCTGGTGAATTACATTATCGCTTGGCACATACCGGCGGCGATGTTTACACTTCAAACGCGTTGAAAATAGCCACACGTGTATACATCCGACTACTTAGCTGAAAGAACGTGACACAAAACCAAGGTAAAGGCGATTTATGCTATCCCCACAACATTACTAAATTGTACATGCATAACTACGTGAAAGGTAATTCATACTAGACGACTTTAGTATCTGAAATCCAACAACCTATCTGAAATACCTCGATTTACTTTCGACCATAAAATCATTTTTCTTCTAGATTTTTTTCTCATCCAAACTCCGAATCAGATTTAGTGTTTAATCCCAAATTGCAAACATTATACATTCAGGAAACCAAACTTCTATTAGTTTTCATTCTGTAACAGCAATAATTAATTATGTAAATATTGCGTTCGCAAATTATCAGCATGGTTATCGAAATCTTCTAAAGTAGCATTTGAGATTTGCAAATTCAATAGGTGTTCATAAAATTCCCTTAATAATCAGAGTAAATTCAATGGATTGAGACCCCCCCCTTGTTTCTTAGCCACAATGATGGTTGGAGAGATGTAAAAAAATGTTTCAACTGCCTGAAAATTCAGACAATGCAGCTTTGCAGTTTCAGAATGGAAGAATCCAAATATTGACATAAAATATTGTACATTTGAGCATGTTCGTCTTACTTTACCAAATTTGTCAAACGCAAAGTAAACAAATATGACCAAGTCTATCAAGCACTCTGCTGGAAATTGTATGACTGTCGAATAAGGATATCTCCTAAATAGTAAACCTTGATTGGAAGTTGTTTTGGTATTGTCTACTGACAGCGGAATACTATCTTGTTGTGTGTCGATTTTCCTGTCTGTGCGATAAATGTATTTTTTTCGTGAAATGTTTTTTTTTTAACTACATGAGGACATACCACTTACGAAAATCTGTAACATTTCAAAGAAATGTGGGTTTCTAGGACAAATGTTTACTTTTTGAAAGGAATTATATATATATATATATATATATATATATATATATAGATATATATATATATATATATATATATATATATATATATATATATATATATATATATATATATATATATATATATATATATGTGTGTGTGTGTGTGTGTGTGTGTATGTGTGTGTGCTACTTTTCGTTGTTTATACAGCCTTTGAACTGAAGTTTTAAGATCTGTACGTTTCATTTTGCATTTTCTTGCAAGGCTTTAGCTTTTTAACTTTTGTGGACTTCAGTTTTAAAATATCAGTTCTCGGATATTATTTTTTGTTGGCGGTGTATTGCCACCTTGTGCTGAAGTTATGTAACATAGTACTGCACACTTAACATACACATTTTGCAAATTTAAAATACTTAATATGTTTTATAAGTTTAATAACATCCATATCTGCATATACTATAGTATTTTTGGTATGCTTCGGTATTTTCCACAGCATGTTGGTGCAAAAAAAAATATATAAATCTTTCTTGATCAATGCATTCAACTGAATTTTTTTTCCTTGTTTAAATATAATTGGCAAAACACCTCAGTCGAGGAAACATTTGAACAGATCCAGGTGGAAGTATTCGTCGCAACATATGTATTGATGCATCATGTAAACTCCTTAATATTCGCTTAGTTAAGAAAATGCCTCATATGAATTCAGAGAGAAACAAAATTATTCGATTCTATGCTGGGAGCTAGTTAAACATGCCAGAGTGATCTTCATCTAAGTTTGGAATTCCATCCTTGAATTAATTTTTAACAGGATATAACTGTTCTCGATCATATTTCAAGATGAATCGGAGTAGGTAAATCAGACCGCGTGTAAAAGAGTCAGATTTTAATTTATAAGTTTTCAATAGACAACGAATACCAACATTTGATATCAGATCGAAAGAGGTCGTAAATTGTACAATCAAAATATTATGAAGTAATACTCTTTTGTGTTACTTGCATCTGACTTGCCTAATGGAAGAAATGAATCAAAAGAACGCTAGCAACGCATAAAATACGCATGCGCTTATTCAGAGGACGTGTATTGTTTCCAAATAGAATAAGATTCTGGGCTTTTTATTTTATTGTGTGATCTTAAAATAAAAGAAAAACAGCATCATACATGGAGAAAAGAACAAAGTCCAAACAGTTGCGTGTTACTTGAATTTTCTTAGGAAGTTTCTGTCGACGTATTTGGTACTGACCACTTTCAAATGTATGTAAGATTTATATATTCTCAGATCTAAAAAGCTCGAGCATAGATGGAAATTGAAGTAGGCAGATTTTGAGACGTTTAAATCTTTTTACGAGTAACAATTTTACGGTTTATTATTTCGTCAATTTAGATGGAGATTCAATCGTCTAATTTACAATGATATCCCATGATGCTTCTCGGGATACTAACGCAAAATCGTCGGCGATTGCTAAACGTGTCAATAAAATAGGATTTCATGATGTATGCAAAGACGCCATCACGGAACAAAAATATGTTCTAAAATATTTCAGTGGGAATATTATAATTACTAGCTGACTAATTACCGTATACATATATAGAGATAAAGCTCATCGCAGCACTAGCAAAATCAATAGAAAAAATAGAGGTCATATGTTTCTAAGCTGATTCAACTCTCCTCTATTAAATCGGTATAGGATATGGTACGAAACATCGATGGCAGAAATAGCAACTGTTGAATGATGGCTTTAACAATATCGGATGGAATGATCAAAACCGATTCCGAAATCGTAACAATTCTACTAGAACCATTCTGGAAGAACTCTTTGAATGGGATATTCTAAAATCTTTCGCCGTATACAAACTTCAAATAAAAGGTTCGTTTTCTTTTCAAATCTGCTATTGCTGAAGATTGCAATAAGCCTTTCACTCTCAGAGAATTGGAAGACTCTCTTGAGACTTCAGCAGGACTGGATGATATCAGCTGTTATCTACTTGATATAGCTCCAAATATAATGCTGAACGTTTTCAATAAATGTTTCGAAACTGGTGACTACCAGGAGTTAAGCCAGAGGCAACGTCGATATCAGTACCCAAACCAGAAAATGACCGAAATGACCGTTTCAACTATTGTCCAACAGGTTGATCTTTGGTTAAAAAACTTGTTAGCTGATGTTAATAGAGGATTCAGATGCGTGATAAGGACAATATCGTGACAGGCTTGAATCATTTATTAATAAGGTTTAATAAAGAAAGAACATATAGCTGACCTCTTTTCCGACTTGGAGAAAGCTTATGACACAAAATGGAAAAGCGGCATAATTGATGACCTAATTAATGACCCACACAACCAAAGTCCGACAGGCCACCGACCTAACGTTTTCGCTAACATTTGGAATTATATGTTCTAAAATCTATCCACGGGATATGAATGTACCTCAGGGCAACATATTGTCAGTCACCCTAGGCAATATCAAAGTTCACAATATAGTGAAATGGCTTATTCCAGGAACGTACTAATCGCGAAATGTTGACAATTTCCAAATCTTCTATAGATCAAAGAGTACGCATGCCACTAAATGTCAAATACAGGTAAGCATAAAGAAAGTTCGAAAATATGCGGGAAAGAACGGATTCACTTTTTTAAATTAAATTCTAACAGTATGCATTTCTGCCTAATATACTGTATTCGTCGTTGACCCAAAACTCTTTCTTGAAGGTCGTTTAAAAAAAAATCCTTTTGTGGAAAAGTGCAATTTATTATAGCTTCCTTTTAACGATAAACTCACTGTTGTCCAAACATTTTGACGCCATGGGCCACTGAACTATGCAAAGCATTTAAAATCAGTCATTTAAAATTACCCCGCGGGCCACATGTTGGACAGCAGTGAACTAACTTATCTTCCACGTAGTAGATACCTCAGGGACAAATGTGAAGACGCTAGGGCTGCAATACGAATCGAGATATATAAAAAAACAAAGGGGCTTCAGATCGGAAGATCTTATTCCACTTGAATAGGTTTTTGGTTAAATCGAGACATGGTTCTAGGTCGATTATTTCGATTTTATGTGAATCAGCTTGCAAATCCGACCTGCAGATGAATGATCCAAAACATAATCATTGAGAGACCCTGTATGGGTGAATATAGATCTCCTCATTCTGATACATAAACAAGCAAACACACCTAAATTTTAAGTGTAGTTGGCATATCTCAGTAGCCTTAATCTTTGTACTGGAAATATACGATGAATTGGTCTGTAGTATCGAGTAAAGCGTAATAATCAAATGGAAATCCAGTGATCGAATCATCCTAGGCTCCGATCTGAAAAGACCTTAAAACTTCGTCTGTCGAGCGTCCATTGTAGACAAATTCTGGCCTTATGGAAGCGATAATAGCATTGCATCTGGAAGTGTTAGGCACGCTGTACTCAAATTTACTGTCATGGAATCGACAAACCTACTTCCGCTCCACCTGCAAGGTATCAGCTTTTGCCTTGGAATATGGAAACAAATGAAAGGAAAAGGTTAATAGGCTTTGCATGCATACTTACTACGGACGCGTAGAACTGTCGACATAATTAGAGGTACAAATTTTCCCTGAGTGTAACAAATGTAGTCGCGATGCGCATGCTCAGATTCAGAACCAACTGAACGCTCTGATGTAGGACATAAGGCTCGTAGGAAAATCACACACTGGTACTTTGATTAGATAAAGTTCAGCTCATAGAAACACAAACACGTTATCTTTCATTAGGATAAAGTTTGGATCTTGGGATACCATAACCCTCAATAATAATGATTTGCATGAAGTTAGGCTAATTTGCGTTCGTAGATAACCCAACTCTTTGTAAGGTTGAATAGCATAAATATGGGGCAAGATTTCCATCTGTGATTTTTCATTACAAAGCAAGATACTTTGGGAATCACGGTACTAATTCAGTACCCATAGTAAACCTATGCAAACGCCATGATATTAAAAAATCAATAAGTTAAAATTTTGGAGTGCACATGACCAAACTTATATTTATCAGTACAGATGAAACCTGGAAGTCAGCTTCTGTGGAGAGAAAAGGATATAAGCTACGGCATTTTCTGGAGCTGCATGTGTTTGAAACATGTGCTTTCAATTCCGCACCAAATAGTCAGGTGCTAATTTTAGTAATGAGTGTTCCAAACTCAAGACTATTAAAGAACTGAAATTCCATCAATAAAACAATGTCTCTATTTTTATTCACTTTCAACTAGGAAAATGTCTCAAAAGATTATTTTTTCCTGCAACATAAGTTACATTATTAACCAATCCTGGTCAGCCAAACCCGTATATACTCTATTTAAAGTTCACCCATTTCTAGGCTGGTTGGTTCCCATTTTTCAATACAATTAGTTCCGTGTGTCCATTAACAACATAATATCAGTACAGGTAAATAGAGAGATTTAATGGATAGGTCAGTCTGTCTAATTATCTGATTTTTCCAGTATGGTAATTATCAGGTAAAGTGCCTTAACCTTGATACTGTCGATAGAATGAATAATACAAAGAACGGTTGATTTTCTTCAAAATTTGAGATGTTGTGAAACATTGAATATTTTAGACTGCTAATTGGTTCTAGTAGCATCTCTGGTAATGGAGCTGCTATGTTTCAGATTTTAGTTTGTCGAATTTAACGACCAAAACGGTTTCCTTTGACAAATCCTACCATAGAACCAGCCTGGGTCAGTTACTGTGATGTATCCTTGGGCCAGGCACTTTACTCCAACTGCCTATGCACTAAATAACCTACTTGTGATGACGTGCCGTAAAGCGCCTAACCAAACCAAATCTTTGGTAAAATGAAAGTATCACGGAGTCCACAAAGATACAACAAAATAATTAATTTAAAGTGAGGCGTAACTGGAAGGAAGGATAATTTATGTTACGTCACAATGAGAACATTGACAATTTACCTTAAAAAGTACGCCAATTTGGAAAGAATATTTTTTAAGTTTTGTGCTTTTTTATAAAAAAAAATAACCTTTTAAAGAGCTCATTGGCAAAAAAATCTGGTTAAATGAATGTATGTGTACAGTGGTGCAATGTCCTTACTTGAAATTGGCTGCATTGTCTACAGTTAATACATTATTAGCTGCGTGCAAGAAACGTCAGAGTGTTATGATTCTTCTAAAAACAGTATTTCCTGATCCGATACCTGCAACATGAAGCTTGTAAAAGCCGTTCCTGACATCGCCTCAAATGCTTTCAAGATAACGTTGGTACAAAAGCTATATATTGAAAACAAAACCGAACTCTATTGGTGCATTGTTTAATGTTGACACAAGCTGTGGTTAACTCGATAATATGGTCGATATCTGTATCGATGACCCAGGTCAAACATTAAAATCAATAGGCCTTAAATATACGGTCGAAAGACACGTGTCAGGTATGTGAAATCATTCAGCTTTTCCGTGTCTTATCGTCCAGTGTGACCCAGATTTTATTATGCAGTAATCGTAGCATTGTGTCTGCAAATATTGGAAGGAAACGTCGACATACATTATAATTGGTATTAAATCTACTCTTGAAACATGATGAAAACAAAGCCAACATAGGAATCTAAGGAGAGAAAGGACTGGTGCCAAAGAAACCGGAGTGCGGTGCATTTTCCAAGGACATAAACAGATCATTTCGATGGTAGGATTCGAACCTACACTCTTTCAATTGTAAGTCTTGTGTGCTAACCACTGAGCCAATACGATTCTCTGCATAAATTTAAATGTCGAGTAAACCATTTTGCTAAAGCAAGCCGCAGTGGATTACGAGGTAGATTGTGGAACTTGAGATTAGTGGGCTGGAGAGTTGAATCCTGCCCTGTCGATCCCAGGTTAACTGCCTGTGACACGTTTCAGGACAAAGCTCTTAACGCGGCACAAAGTAAGCTTTCTTGTGATGATGTGTCTTTAAATAGCTCAAAGACACGAGTACGAATATCGGCTGTGATAACAGCAAGTAGTTTTACCATTTTTTATCACCCATGTGACAAAGAAGCCTGCTATAAAGTTTGAAATTCGCATTTGTTCTTACAATGTGCGTTTAGTTACTTATCACGAACGTAAGAGAATATTATAATAGTGCGAAAGAGGACGTCTATCTCATTAGCACGAAAGTGGAAGAATAATATATGACCTCGTGATCTAGCAAATTTGGTGATTGTCGGAATGTTAGTTTAATGAATAAAAGAGCTGAGTCCTCCCTCCTTATGGCAGTGATTAGTAAAGGCTAGAACTAACGGCAACTCACCCTAAAGGGGCTTCCATTATGTGTTGTTTTTTTTACGTATTGAGTCGCTTGAACAATAAGCACGCAAATAGGCGAACATTCACCTGATTATTCCTTTCATTGGTTGCTATTTGTACGGATCACTTGTGACGTATGCCGGCGAGTAGGTAAATAGGTCAGAAAGTTGGCACTAGAGCATAGTGCGCGGACTGACGTGTAATTGGTTAAGTTGGTCAATAAACTGGTAGATAGATGATTATATAGGCTGATAATGTACTATATAAGGTATGTAGGCAGGTCATTTTCAGCTCTCCTGTAATGTAAAGGAAAGAAAAGAAATCTTTATACGTAAAGCACCTTTGTATCGATATATGGAACAAATCACGAGACAAAT
This sequence comes from Potamilus streckersoni, assembly GCA_016746295.1. Taxonomy (NCBI): domain Eukaryota; kingdom Metazoa; phylum Mollusca; class Bivalvia; order Unionida; family Unionidae; genus Potamilus; species Potamilus streckersoni. The sequence goes on from JAEAOA010000229.1 coordinate 529,170, forward strand.
CTATGATTCATCGAACCTTATGTGGATGACAATACAAAAACGGCAAATACTGAAGAAAATTAAAACCATATTTACAAGTACGTATTGACTAAGGTATGACAAGAAACATGATCACGTCAAGCATCTGTAGTCATCTTATTAGGAAATAAAAATTTTCTTAGGTTATGCCAATGTTTAGGATCACGTGACCAATCAGCTCGGTTTCACAATTACATGCCTAAGTCATTAACAGTTCATATCGTATCCCATTGTCCGACTTGAATCCTTATATATATATATATATATATATATATATATATATATATATATATATATATATATATATATATATATATATATATATATATATATATTAGGGCACTGTAAATCCCGTTTATTACGCACAAGGGATGCTGACAAAGGACAGCTGGGATGTACCATGAACGCTGAAATCATTGGGCACCACCCTTTTGAACTCAAACTTTAACAAGCACAAAAAATGGCCAAAAACGTATCTCTTTTGAGGGCAAATGAGATAAATATGAGAGGAATTTAATGTAGTGGATATAAGAAGAATATTAATATAGCCTGATTATAACCTTAGAAACGCAAATGCATGTCTGGTTTTATTTATTTTCCTTTGCTCGCTATATATTGAATTTGAAGAAGAAAAGCAAAATACCCATCCAGGTTTGTCATGCAGGATGAGTAAAAAATATTATGTGACAAATAATTATTATTTTTGAGTGTGATTTGTGTTAATGAATAGCTAGATGCTTTCATTCATAATTGTAAGTTATGTATCTTTCCTTTTCCCACTCTATTCCTCTGAAATACGAAACCTCTGTCATGTCAAAAATTGTATTATAATTGGAGTCGTTAAATTACTGCTAAGCAGGGGTTCTCCAAGCCATATGGCTTCCAAATTGGCGCTCACTCGATGTCCATTTATGTATTCCCAAACGAAAATTGTCGATTCATCATTATCTTGTCATTGTCATCAAATTACAATAGTCCATTGACAGAAGACGCTATGGGAGTCTCAAGTATATTGAAGTTCCTCGTAGGAGTATGCATGGATGATCTTAGCGTTTTGCGACTGGATACAAAATAATTATTAGGCTATTATTTTGCGTCGGGGTGCCAAATCTTATAACACACACACACACACACACCCACACACACACACACACACACACACACACACACACACACACACAGGGCGGCGGCGTGATGATTCAAGGCTCAGGGGGTGTACTCTATTTTCTATTTGCGCCAAACAAACCGACAAAGAACAGATTCAACTAACATCTCTGTCTCTGTCTCTGTCTCTGTCTCTGTCTCTCTCTCTCTCTCTCTCTCTCTCTCTCTCTCTCTCTCTCTCTCTCTCTCTCTCTCTCTCTCTCTCTCATCCAAAATATGGTGTGTGAATAATTGTCTCATTATATTAAGGTGAAGGTGAAATACTATGAAAATTTCAGCCTAATAAATAACTCCTTCTGATAGCTCCTGCGGTCAGTTGCTTCCTCCCAGAACCTCCTCGTGGCGCCTCTGCGCGCGCGCGCACACACACACACATACACACACACACACACACACACACTGGAATGGAAAGTTTCGATTGATCTTAATAATGAAAGACATCACCTATTCCAAACAACCATAATTTTCTTGACATGATCTTTTTAAACACTCATGTACCCATATCTGTTAGTATCTTCACGCCTATCTTATCCTCGTTCTGGGGTCTGATTTGATGAAATAGGCCATTTACACAAAAGATGTTTATCTACAATTATGACGATCTCAAGGTCATGGGCTTCATTGTCAATCAAAAGCTGCCTATGAAGTATCAAGAAGAAACCTGTAACATCTCTCTCTCTCTCTCTCTCTCTCTCTCTCTCTCTCTCTCTCTCTCTCTCTCTCTCTCTCTCTCTCTCTCTCTCTCTCTCTCTCTCTCTCTCTCTCTCTCTCTCTCAAAAATGATATCCATAGCAACTTGATGGAAGTTAAGATTATCATGTATTTTGCTATAATGAAAACGTCTTCTTTGTTTTGTAATCAGAAAAGTATGTTCCTTGTGTCAGTGCACTTAAGGCTCGTGCACAGACATACATACATACATACATACATACATACATACATACATACATACATACATACATACATACATATGTAGAGAAATAAGACAGACAGACAGACAGACAGACAGACAGACAGACAGACAGACAGACAGGCAAGAAATAGAATAATGTCCAAGCAAATAATGAATTTTATAAATACACATGCTACTATAAATTACAAGTTATATTTCGATTTTTCTAATATCGTTTTCTTTAAAACATATGTATATAAATTTTTAGACATGTACACAAACACCAGAAAACTCTGTTTTCATAAACGGGGAAAAGATAAATTTTTCCATGACCCCTTACCATACAGACCTATTTCGGTTGTTTCCTATACTAGGCTGAAAATACACTATCCGTCAAACTCTTTTTTTTGTGTTGAGATTTTTAAAGTAAGACTCGGTACGATTATTTTAAATTTCCAAACTGGGATTTTCAAAATCTTTCTTTCAATTGGTTTTACAAAAATGTTTTAATATATTCCACAACCGTAAGAATAATTTGTATAAGAGATTTAATTTATACAACTTCCGAAATAATCTTTTCATCCCCCCTCCTTTTTATTAATACCGCCAATCGCTTTAAAAATCTACTCAGGAAAATAATGGCACTAATGATTTCTGTTCTTGATATAATGACTATCAAAGAAAAGCAAAACCTTGCGTCCGAAAACATGGATATAGTTCTGGGTATAAAAGCAAACAATAATATGCAGATAAGATAATAAGTCAATCAGATACATGATTGAATACAATCGGGATCATCGTCCTATCACGCAGTAAAAATTTGTCATGGAATCTAAAGTTATCATTCAATCAGGCATAAATCAAAATGACTTAGCAGTCTAATTGGATCAAGGTCAACTCAATTTCTTGCCTCGATTTGTGGATGGCTTCATCGGAATGAGGCTAAAAAAGACGTTTTTCGCTAACTTAAAAGGTGCAAATGTATGTTCATATATAAGTTTAAACAACGATTAAACTGCAGAACACACTAAAACACCATGTTAATAACCAACCTGGTTTCTCAAAGCGAAGTCTTTGTTTAAAGATAAAGTGATACAATGCAAATGCACCGCTGAATAAAAATTATGTTCATTTTCTTCTTCATAAAGTTGTCTTCTGTATATCGTTTCATTTATGTTAACGCTAGTAAGACGTATTGTGTGGTTTTCTTAATATCCTTTTCATACAAAATGTTATATTATGTAATAGTTCCAGACAGCTGATAGTCGATTTCAATCAATCAAGCACTGTCATGCGTGCTGAGAGTAAGAAAATGCACCTACCTAATCATCGAATGATATGCACTTTTTCGTAAGCAGTGTCGGAATCACTCTTAGCAAAAAAGAAACGCGAAGATAAACTTGAACATTATGGTAGTCGTCTATGGTCATAAAAAAAGTCTTTTATTACCTAATAACACAAATCGTTTCTCTCTCATTAGTAACACATAACGGTTTGCCCATTTTGCTGATAATATCTTCCAAAAGCAATATAAAGACAGTAACTTTGTTACTTTTTCTTGCTAGGACGCGACAATTAACTTATTACTAAAAGAGCCAGGCGTGTTCGTGAACAAATAAGAAAATATAACAATATATCCTGTCACTTCCATCACTGCCTTTAAAAAGATTTCACTACCACATATGTCTAGACCTTGAAAGAGTTTTTAAGTCGTGAAAATTATTTGTAGCGTGATATTGGGGATTGTGTCAGGGTGGGAGTACCTGTTACATAGCAGGCCATTTCATTGCTCGAGTTAAAGATTTCCACACGAGATGCTTACTACAAGTGAATGTGTCAAAAGAAACTTGCAATTTGAGGTGGAGGTGGGCGGTCTGTGGGAAGGGCTTTGAAGAGACTGTTTTCAACAAAATTGAGCTTACATTCAAAGCAGATGGTTCTTACTGAACGTTAAGCATAATCAGAAGCATTTTAAAAAATCCATGCCAAATATGTTTACTCACTTAATGTCTTGAAAAGATATTTCGTTATTAACAAAAATATAAGAATTTAAACGTGCGAATTCCAACTGCACCATTTTAAAAAAAAACTATATACACAGTTCATAATTTGCAGTTCATATATGATTTCATGGCTATTTGGTAAAACGTACATTACATGCTAAACTTTAATCGTGGGAACGTAATGACCAGAGACAATAAAGGCATATAATGTTGTTGAAATCTGTACTATGTATTATTTAACTAGTTTATCCTTACCCTAATTTCAAGAGAAATTTAGTTTGCCATGGCTTCATCATAACTTTTTAATAGTGCATAATTTATGTTTCATCAATTCATAAAATTCGTTATATGAATATTTGACATGTTTGGTTACGATTGCTACTAAACTTTTTTTGTGTATTTTCACATCTTATGTAATGAATTATTTTACATACAAATATCTGTCATAACTATATGTTATGATAAATAAATTTACATATTTTGTTTACTTCCATGATGTTATGCTTCTTTTGTGTACACAAATAAAGATTCACATATTCTATCAATCAATCCCTTCAGTACGTAAAGGTTAGGGTCGGTACGGTTGCCCTTACATTATCGACCTTCTACATCTCCAACATCTCACTTACAATGAGCTTTAAAAGAAAAAACAAAGAGGAAGATACATCTACAAAGATAAGAAACAGAAAAATAACATGTTTAAACATTTTGTTTGTAAATTCAAAAAATAAATTGCATCCTAAAATGAAAATGGATGCGCTCTCTCTCTCTCTCTCTCTCTCTCTCTCTCTCTCTCTCTCTCTCTCTCTCTCTCTCTCTCTCTCTCTCTCTCTCTCTCTCTCTCTCTCTCTCTCTCTCTCTCTCTCTCTCTCTGTGAAATAATTTAAACAATTGCTAACATTATCTCAGAAAAAAAGTAGTTATGGCTTCTGTGCTTACTGTAATAACCCTGTAATAAAAACAAAACTTACGACAATGCCCAAAGTTCATGCATGTATTTCTGAGTATAGAAGTAAGAAAATGTGAAAAAGAAACTTAATTTATTGAAATGCTCTATGAATTCAGATGAAATTATCGCGCTATGATATAGTTACGATATTTTGCATGAGATCCAAATTGGTCATACAGTCAGACATGGTACTAGAATTATGTCCAAAGTTCATACAGTCAGGCATTGTATAATATTTATATCCATAGTGATCATACAGTTAAGCATGGTAAAATATTGATAAATATATGGCGGTCATACAGTCATATATAGTAAAATATTGATATCCATAGTGGTTATATATATGTGTGTGTATTTGTGTGTGTGCGTTTGTGTGTGTGTGTGTGTGTGTGTGTGTGTGTGTGTGTGTGTGTGTGTGTGTGTGATAGATTCAGCCATGAAATGATAAAAGGTGATGTATTCTTAAATCGAGAAAAAGGCCTATAAACCGTATTGCCTGGATTCGTAGATGTGCTTTGCTGTAATAGATAAGCAAGCAAATGTTTCCTCTAATTTAGACAGTCTAAATTAAGTCCATGTGAGTTTCGAAAAGAAAATTAAACCTTAGTGCAAGTTAATATACTAGTCTTCACACACCGAAAACGGTTTCCTAAAGTAGAGTCATTGTTGAGAACAAAATGAATTACATCCAAATAATCGCTCAATAACATTCTTTTAATTTCTTTAAATGAACATGTTTCTCTACATCGTTATATAAGAATTCAAAATAGTCTCATAGTTGCTTTCAAACAGCTTATAGACATGTAAACATTGGCTCGGGTGTTGAGTGTAATGAAATGTATTTAAACATAATGCGATATGGTATCCCAATGGGCAGTGTAGGACTTAGTAAAGAAAGAATGCTTACATTTTAGGCCTAAAATCAGTTCGCCAAGACCTTCATTTTTCTTACTTAATAACACAAGTGGTTTCCGTCTAATTAGAAACACACCAAGCTTTGCACGCTATAACGATAATATCTTTGAACCGCGAAAGTGAAGTCGGTAATTTTGTTATTATTGTTTCCTGCTCAGACGTGATAATTACCTTTTTGCTAATAGAGCCCTTTGTGTGCGTGCATAGATAAGAAAAATAACTAATATCTTCTGTCAATTTCCTCACTCTCTTTGAAAAGACTTCATAACCATTTATGTCTAGATCTTGAAAGACTTTACAAAAGCTGTGGAGATCTCAGTTTCAATACAAAAATAATTATGTATATATTATCAATTCTTACATTACCTGTTGCTCAGCCAAAATTGCGTATGCCAAAGACTATATTGAAAGCTGCGCTATATGTTATCTGTTTCACATAGCTTTACTTTTATCCGAAGATAATTTGATAATGAAAATAAACCCGAAATGGGTTTATTGTACTTTTAGATAAGTTCATAAGTTTTTCTTAAATTCATTGAGAAATCAATTATACGTATCGCTCAGAAGTGAGGTCCAATCGCTAAAAAATTGTATTTATATTTTCCTCTTATGCATGTAGCTATTTTACATATAAATATAAATCTGCATTTAGTGGTTCAATAATTTAAATATTTTGTTTTCTTGAATGCTCTGGTTTGATGGGCAGAAAATAAGGACCAAATACACTATCATTCTCTCTCTTTTGGTCGAAATGTGTCATGGTGACAGTCGGTACGGTTGTTTATCTATTAACGGCCTAGGATTCTTGACTTCTGGCTTACAATGAGATAAAGAAGAAAGAAGAAAACAAAAGCAACATATAAGAAAGAACTAAAAAGGGACATGAATTTATTATCGTTTCTAAGTTGACAATTACCGTGCCAGCGGTATGCTAAAAGAGCTGTTTTAGAGATCGAATGTATTCGATTTCCTCTTTTTCTCTCTCCTATGAATACGGCTAATCACAATTTTAATTTACTCAGAAACCTTATGGCAATTATGACGACTATAACGATTTTGCCAGATATAGGTGTATTTCTGTAAAATTTGTATTATGATCTTGCTTGTAATCACCAAAGCGTGATGAACCATGGATACATGCATACACTGATGGACCATGGATACATGCACACACTGATGGACCATGGATACGTGCACACACTGATGGACCATGGATACGTGCACACACTGATGGACTATGGATACATGCACACACTGATTGACCATGGATATATGCATACACTGATGGAACATGGATACATGCACACACTGATGAACAATGGATACATGCATACACTGATGAACCATGGATACATGCACACATTTATGGACCATGGATATATTCATACATTTACCGACCATTGATGTATTCATACATTGATGAACCATGGATACAGCCATATATGGGTGGACAATGGAAACAGCCACACATGGATGGACCATGGATACATCTATACATATATATGCACCATGGGAACATAAATGCACCATGGATACATCCATATATGGATGTACCACGAAAACATCCATATATACTTAATAACGTATGATATTCTCATTGTAGCACAAATACGGGATGTTTGTACCTCTTGAACAAACAAGAACCATTTCATCATTAAATCATCATTCTTAGTTTAATTACGCTCGGATGTGGATTATGTTATATTGGTACAAAATGAAAATCGTAAAAAAGAGTTGAAAAATTCGAACTAATTTTATTTTCTCTTTAGAATACATTATTACTAAAGATTTTCTCATCTAATATTTCAATGCTATTTGAACACCTTGTTGTTTTTACGGATTTTCATATTTAATATTCTAGTTTTCTTAGAACACCTTGCTTTTAAGGATTCCCAGATTTAATGTTCTAGTGTTCTTAGAACACCTTACTGTTAAGGATTTCCAGATTTAATGTTCTAGTGCACATAAAATACCTTGTTATTATTATGGATTTTCACGTTTAATGTTCTGGTTCGATGAAATATGACGCCAATTTCCATATTTAATTTAGTTTTGATAATCCTTATTCTCATACATTGTGGATTTAAATGTACAAATTTAATTAGTTAATGAAATTCTTGACCGTCAGTTTTGAATCAATCGGTATATGTTGCAAAGTCTAGTTTAAGATCTGTTTGCAATTTTTAATCTTCAATTATATATTCTCATTAATATCTTGTGTTTAACCTTGTTGTAAACCTAAAATATATATATTTTTATCGTTTTAATCTTATCACCAAAATCGGTAATAGATAAATCATGCGTTATCTTCAATCGTGGTTATATTCAGATATAATTGGTTTATAACGTTCTCTCTCTCTCTCTCTCTCTCTCTCTCTCTCTCTCTCTCTCTCTCTCTCTCTCTCTCTCTCTCTCTCTCTCTCTCTCTCTCTCTCTCTCTCTCTCTCTCTGAATCATGCTACTGCATGTTATCTGGCTGTTCAAAACAGCAACTTCTGTATGCAATCATTGACAGTGGTTTTCATTGTTCAAAACAGCAACTTCTGTATGGAATCATTGACAGTAGTTTTAATTTGTTCAAAACAGCAACTTTTGTATGGAATCATTGACAATGGTTTTAATTGTTCAAAACAGCAACTTTTGTATAAAATCATTGACAGTGATTTTAATTGTTCAAAACAGAAACTTCTGTATGGAATAATTGACAATGGTTTTAATTGTTCAAAACAACAATTTCTGTATGGAATCATTGACAATGGTTTTAATTTCATGATCGTTTTGTTTCATTTCATTACTCATGTAAACATATAACTGTTCCAACTGCTATTGTAATGTCTTTTTGCTTTTCACATTTTTAATTTTCTCTATGTCACTATTTAAATCATCCATCTCACTGTTTGCCTTTTGCTTTCAAAATATATCGCCTTTGACGGCGGTATTAATATTTTTACTTATTTGCTATTTAAACGAACATACTTATCATTTAGTCACGAAGTAATCCGCTTGGAAAATCTATGCGATTTTAAAATATGATTAAACATTTTGCCAGCCAAAGCCCATGCAAAGTTATGTAGTCGACTATGAACTGGCTAAAGGAATTGAATGATTAGCTATACGGCTTCTTCAATAGCGATATTTGACTACGAGCCATTTCAAGCATCAAAAGATTATTCCAAAATATGATATAGAAAGCAGTAAAAGCAGAATTTATTGGTATAATAAATTGTGTTGATAATATTTTTTGCTTCAGTCGTCTACGAACCACAAAATTCAAAGCATTTATATTGACTTTTATCTCTTTTTATCACTTCAATAGTCAAATGTTGACAGATAGAATAATAAGTGAAAATGAAACATTTTATGTTTAATTTTTACAATATACAAGGGTAAATGTTAAATCTTAGATTATGAATAATAATAATAATAATAATAATAATAATAATAATAATAATAATAATAATAATAATAATAATAATAATAATAATAATAATAATAATAATAATCTTTTATTCATTCGAGATTTGTCTGTAGAATGTCTTTGGGACCGGATTGCGGGATACAGACATGATTTTTTTTTCTTTTTGTGCTTTAACTGAATGTTACTTGTTAACATCAACATGTTTTAGCACTGAATCGTGCTAAATGCATACACCGAAGGCACATTGATGAAGATTCTCTGAAGGAACAACTTTACTTGTTAACTAAATAAACAAAATGTCTCAAATAGTCATACAATTAAATATAAATCTTGATATGTATTTTAATGAAAGTACAGTTTTATTTAAGTTTTGCAACCAAAAAGAAACATGCTTTCGATTGGAAACCGAAAGTATAATGTACCCAGCAAAAACAAATAAACAATGCTTACATTCAGTAAAGGGATATAGAAGACCATAGGTAAGCCGAATCATTCAAGACGGTTAACTTTATCATTAAGGCAATTTTTACCAGTTTTGTCATCCTTATTGGCAATTAAAATTATATCATAAACAAATGTTCTTAAATTAGATTTGTCACAATAATTTTGTCGTTCGTATAGCACATTAAATATCCCAGAATTTAATTCATTCTAGATAATCTCTCATATGTGATTTTGTTGTCATCTTGCAGAAAGTGAGAGGTCCATCTAATAGGTTCATATTTGCCATATAATTCATTTCATTAAGTGACACTGTTCTCCCTGTTGAACAAACCCAGCTGAATAGCTATATTTACGTTTGTATGCAGCCAAAAGAATAGCAGGTGTACTTGTGGTGTACATTTTTTATATTTTTCCGATCCATTTCCACTCAAGTATGTGTTCTTGTTCTATTTTTGTTTCTCTTTTTTTCTTGAGGTAACCCCTAGTAAAACTATATTGGAGAACTAAATTTGCTGCAGGTTAAATTAAATTGTGTCTTATCTATGCCATATTAATTTGAGTGGATGCATCACGATCAGAAAAGGTACTGCACATTTGGACATTTGTCGTATCTGTAAATATAAAACTTTCATTCTGATTGACTAATTCTTGAACCTTATTTTGTCTATTAAATATCAACAGGAATACCGCGAGCAGACGATGGTATCGATATTCCCCAATCAGTCAACAGGAATACCGCGAGCAGACGATGGTATCGATATTCCCCAATCAGTTTTTTTTTCTGTCTTGGCAAATTGTACACTATATTTGATAGTAAAGTGTGCTACAGTTTAATATCGTTTAATATCGTTTGTTTGCATCTTTAACAACTAATATTTCATTTTCCATTTCCTCCAACAAAATCTTTCTGTTGCAGTGTAAAATTGTCGATATGATTAAATCTGATAATATTTACTTTATCATTTTATCATTTGTTTCCGAAGTTTTATTTAAATTTCTACGAGGGACATTTCTGAAAGCTACCTTTCTTTAAAATCTTGATATAGGAAATTGAAAACGCAAATTATATTGTCTACGAAAATATGAATACAGTGTAAACACACTTATAAGTCGTGAATAGCTTCAAGCACTATATACCTCATTGCAGTATGTGTCGACTGACCGTGGTCAATACTTTTCTTTTCTTTTGATTGCTTTTTAAATTGCATAGAACCAGTCTAGCAACGAATTACGTCACAGCAGATATAAATTGGCGCAATATGCATTTGGACTCGACTTGGAAAATCTGTGTCCTTCCCTAAAGATAAAACGAGCCAACCGACATGGGATGGTCTTTGACTCTTTGATTATATGTCTGACGCTGTCCTAACGACGAGCCACCACATTATTCTCTATTACATCATTTTCTTTTTTATTTTCTTTAAATTCATAAATTTAAAAATCTAAAAGCTTTCACGTTCACTTCCCCTTAGGGTGATAATGTGCAGCAGGGGTAATATTCTTTATACCCTTTACCTGGGATTCCTGGGGATGCATCAAAGGTAAAATAGATAATAAATATAAATTTCAATTACACCTTAAAGCATAGATGTGAAACATCTCCATATGAGGGAAACATGGCATTGTTCTAAACTTTAATCAAGTGGTTGGTGAGCAAATCTGGGAAAAATAAAGCATTAAAATAATAATACTAGCATTAATCAAGACAACATAAAATGAATGTTAAAAAAAATTCATTTTACATAATCTTTTCATTGCCAGTTCATATAGGTTATTAATGTTTGGCGGGACAGATAAAAACCTTTTAAGGGTCCGATTCTGGCGTGATGTGCGTATATTGGACAACCCTGTCTTAAAGTATGTTTAAACCAAACTTATATATATATATATATATATATATATATATATATATATATATATATATATATATATATATATATATATATATATATATATATATATATGATCATATCTGGTAGATATGTTGTATATGTTTCACATTAATTAGTATAATATATTAATTAGTTCAGTACACTTATCATTACTTTATGCTAATTAGTACAATACGTTCATCAGTATTATACGCTAATTAGCACAGTAGTGTATTCAGTATAATACGCTAACGTGTACAGTACGCTAATCAGTGTAATGTACTAATTAATACAGTAACAAGTTTACTGGTGAACGGTGTAGAAATATTTCCATACCAGAGCCAGGAACTATTATTTTCAAATAACATATCTTGATCTTGGAGCTCAAGCTGCGAGATCAAATTCGGCTGGCAGGGGAGGGGTTTAAATCACCTTAAGTTTGTAGCCTTATATTACTAAACATACTATAATAACGCAGATGAGTGTACCTTCCATAAGATTGAAGAAAAAAATGGTTCCTCATACGTTTTTGCTTGCTTGTTGTTAAGTTTGTCTGTTTTTATTTTTCTATCTGCCAGTGTAACTGTACAATATTTGATAATTAGATTTTCGTGGAGTGTTAAGACTATCTAAACTAAGTAAATGTAACAAGCAAAACGAACATGTTTTGTTAAATTTAACAATTTAATAATCAACATTATCAATGAAAAATGCGAGTGGAACTTACGGCATTGTGAAGGGAATCCACTAATCCTTATAACAGGTGTACAAAAGTCCTAAGTGATAAGTTTCAAAAACTTGAAACATACTTGTCCTCCAAGAACCGTGACGTTATCAAGATGGCTTTGTTCCGAATTCCTCTCAATAATTTATAACAGTCCAAATAATGAGTATTTTTTATTCCACTTAAACCGCCCAGACAATTGTTTTTCCTCTCGAATAATACAATAGTACGACATAAAACATATCTGCAGATTAGCAACAGAAACACAAGAAATATTAATGACTCCAAAACTAGAACGAACCTCATTGCTTAGTTGTCTCCTTATATGTACCTAATATTACGACTCTTATTTTGCGATAAAAATCACGAAAAAGATCACGCTACTGATTTTACATTGAACGTGCCTATTCGTGTGACTAGGTCCAACCAATGGGAGGTAACTGAATTCTTCTAGAAGCGTCAAAACCCCATCACCCTATGAGAGATTAATCTAAAGGAGTCATTAAATCTTACTCTGTGTGTGTGTGTGTGTGTGTGTGTGTGTGTGTGTGTGTGTGTGTGTGTGTGTGTGTGTGTGTGTGTGTGTGTGATTTGGATTTGTCAGTCATATCGCAACGATGGCCTCAGTGTGACAGTTTATAGTGATGTCTAGCTCTGGGACATCACGCCGCAGATATGTAGCATCATGTCCCACCCAGTCTTATTATCCTGATACCAGTCCCATCAGCCATAACACTAACCACTTAATGCTGAGCGTCAAGCGAGGCAGCTGGATTGTACCATTTTTAAAAATCTTTGGTATGACTCGGCAGAGGTTGAGAATATTGTTAATAAATTTCAACACATGTCTATACATCTATTTAGGGATCATATTCTACGCAGATTTAGATCACGTATGCAAAACTAACTAAAGATATTATGTAGAATTTACAA
>JAEAOA010000229.1:545000-620000 GCA_016746295.1 Potamilus streckersoni
TATTTGCCTTCCATCTCTCATTATTTCTTTTCCAATGGCAATTTTTGTACAATGTAAACTTTTCAGATGTTCATATATTTGATTTATTTGTTTTATTATTATCCAGTCGGTTACTTTATTTTTGAATTATGTGACATCAATATGTAACTCTTTCCTAAATGTACGATCAAATGTAACATTACGTCAGAATACTTTGTTTTATTTATACCTAATATTGTATCTTTTGGAAAATTTAAATGTACTTGGTGTATATGCATTAATTTTTCAGCAAAATAAAACAAATGCATCAAAGAACTGATTACAGAAGTGCAAAAAAGTGATCCACCGGAATCCCCACAAATGCAACACAACTTGGTTCATCTAATTTTCATATTACATATATTTTATGAAAAGTTCTAAATGAAAACTGATTAAGAATATATTTACATTTTTTCTAATTTGAAATCATGTTTCGAGTTATTTGCAGCTTTTGAATATACGTTATTTTAATTAAAAATATCGATGCACACAAATAAATGTTCTTCTACAGCTTCCGATTGAGAGGGCACAAAGTTTTATTCTACGTGGATATAACTGCTTTTTATAATACACAGAAGTTAAGAAACTATATCCTACATGTAAAATCCCTACATGTAAAATCCCTAAATCCCTACATGTAAAATCCCTACATGTAAAATCCCTAATTGCCTTTATTCCAGAATAATGCAAATATATTTCATAGAAAAGGACATCAATATTTTAAAAAACATTAAAAAAGTTTCATGACGAATACTTATTTCACTGTGATTTTCGCTTGAATGCTGTTCAAGAAAAAGGTGCTACCTTATCTCCATATATTTTCACTGAGATTTCAAGATAAAATGACAATACTGGTACATTTTACATATAGAGCTTGCAGTTTAATAGTTCTGGTATGTCGTCACGTTAACACATCACTTCATATGAATCTGATTGGTCCAAAGTACAGCTTTCGTTTAAACATAATTATTACCATACTTAATAACAAACGGAGGTCAGGCTACAAGACCTCAATAAGCCTTCCCATACAGTCAAAAAGAAGTTTGCAAGTTTCCATAGATATTGGCAGTAGATTAAAATGACTTCATACAATGACACAATGATACGTATACACAGGCTATCTATCTATCTATCTATCTATCTATCTATCTATCTATCTATCTATCTATCTATCTATCTATCTATCTATCTATCTATCTATCTATCTATCTATCTAACTATCTAACTATCTATCTATCTATCTCTTTATATATATTCTATATATATATATATATATATATATATATATATATATATATATATATATATATATATATATATATATATATATATATATATATATCAGGGATTGAGATAGGTGTAATAAACAGACGACGAACATTGCAAAACTAGTATCTAACTAGCCTGAGCGCTTTCGTATATATATATATATATATATATATATATATATATATATATATATATATATATATATATATATATATATATATATATATATATATATATATACGGATACATATCACCAATCAAGTGAATAAAAATATAAATTTTTATGCAAATCATTGCAGTTTTTCTTTTGTAATTCTTTTATGCAAAATTTATTATTTTATGTCACCAACGACATAATGGGCAGATAATTTTGCTGCAGTGGCCTAGATTTTACATCTGAAAATAGAATACTACTTTTACCTTTTATTTAATGTGAGAGTGAGTTATGAAAATTAATAGAGGAGTGTAGGAATAAGTTTCTACCTATTTCAAGTCTAGCATAAATACGACTAAAATTGTTCCTTTTTCTAAGATTATGCAGGTTTGTCTCACCAGATAGTGGTAGTAGAAGGGCCGCAAGAAAAGAAACAGAAGGACCGTCTATAATTTTACGCAAGTAACATAATTTGTGAAACTTGTGTCTATCTGCCGAGGTAAACCAGTTTCTTGATAAATCTTATGACATTTCTTGTAAGATCAGATTTCTTCGTGCTCCTAGTTGATGTTTTGTTGTAATTTAACTCTTCATTTGTACAAAACTTATTATATCATTCTATTTTATATCATTCTATTCTAGTGGAATATAAAAAAGATCCTTTCTTTCAGCCAAAGTTGTATTTAAGTTCTTTCAAGGTAGTTATCGTCTTAAGTTGAAAATCATGTCTTTTGTACATTGAGCAACAAGTTAGAAAAAAAGGATATTTAGTTCGGAACAAATTAAGGAATTGCAGAGGTAACTTTTTCCCAGAAACATTCACTAATTTGGGAAAAGTGTTTTCACAAAATTCAGCATAACATTTATCACAAATTTGTGGGAACTTAAATAATTGAAATGTCATGGCTAATTTGATCAAATAGTTTTGCAATAGTCATATAAAAGAAACAATTATCAATAAACTTAGTCACGTATTTGTTTTATTTTCTACTTCCTATTGGATCAATCACATTAAAAAGCACACGGACCAATTAACCTACGGAAAAAAAGAACAACTATCAGACTATTTATTAGTAAATTAAAACATCTGGGATATAAAAATTTATTTTAATATCTATAAAGTTAAAACCTAAATTTAAATCGTTATTTGGGGTTTTTGGATTCTACTTATAAGTACCCGTTGACTAGAGGATTAAAAGAAAGTATATTGGAAGGAAGGTTTATTTAGCTGGTTAAGCCTACATAAAATAAAGAAGCCTGAATCATAGCAAGTGTTTCTTGCTGAGACTGCGTGAATCAATGATAGTGGAAGGTAGCAACGTTTTCTATCACTTAAACATGAACAAATATATATTTATTGTTGAACAAATAGAAGAGAAATAAGAATAGTAAAAGCAAGAAGAAACATTTAGCTATAAAATAGACCATCTCAGTGTATGTTTTTAAGAAAATTAAATTCTAATGAGGGAGGTAGAGATATTATGCATATTAAAATTGACACACGGACCAATGTCATATACTAAAACGTCTCTTGTTGAATATTTTTCTACTGCATACTTCTTCTAGCGCCGAATTGTGACTGAGTAACTACTCTAAGGGAAACAATTCATTCGTATATTGTAAGCATTGGTAGCCTCCTTGCTTTCAAGAGACTATTCTCCCTTGTTTGATTCAATCCATGAATACAAATTTCAACTTCAGTGATACAATTAAGTAAGTTCGATCTTATTCAATGATAATAAGTATATCGTTTTGTATTTAAAATTTACAACAGGAAAAAGCAAAGGCCAGAAACCCCTTTCTAGAAATTTATATTCCTTGATATAATCAACATAACCACGCTATATTAAAATGTGAGTGCAATGAGCTGACTTTGATGCAGATTATTAATTGCTTGTGATTTAATTAACAAATTTTAAGACGTGCTTTTTATGTATTTACAAGTTAATATTTGGACCTATTTATTTTAGTGCGTTTGATCTTAATAAATTTAATTGTTTTTTTTTCTAACAAGAAAACGTTGATTAAACAATCACTTTTAGCTGAAATATAGTCGACATAGAAAATTTAACAAATTACACAAATTATTCACGAAATATTAGGCGAATACTTTTCACGAGGGTACGACGAAAAAGAAAAACAGGACGAGGAGGTGCATGTGGTGAAGAAAATGAGACAAGATGAAGAGAGTTGATGCAGAGAGTCACAAAGACGAACTAAATTTGTCATATTTATTTATCTAGTACCTTAATGTTCAAGAAAATTCATCGGATTTGTCGGTAATCTTTTATGTTATGAAATCAAAGCTTGCAATTAGTGTATATAATAGGAAATGCTTTCCATTCCACGCAAAAACTATCCCATCCGCTCAAAAACCAAATAAAACAACAAAATGTTTCCAAATAACCCTAAAACAAGGTCCCCCTTCCACATACAAATACCCCCTCCAAAACAACAAACAAACAAAACCAAATGGTGGTAAAAATACATAGAGGCGAAATGTCACTAATACTTTTTGTTTTTGCGTAGATGATTAGGACAGATTTGCACCAGACAACAAACAAATCGGACATCATTATAACTTTCCTTATTATGACAACATTATTATGATTAGGACAACATTCAGACATTCATTCGAGAATATATAGAAAATTCTGTGTAGCTTATAAGATGTGTTGCCACGTCCCCAGAATTGCACACAGAATGCGAAGCACTTGCCTAGAACTGTACACATAATGCGAAGCACTTGCCCAGAATTCTACATAGAATGTGAATATTTTCTTGGAGATTAAGTGTCATTTTATAGAAGTATAGATTCAGAACAAGTAGGAAAATTTTACCTGGGATGCCTATGATTGTTACGGACACAATAACTGCTCAAGTGCACTCGTATTACGTGGAATATGTTTCCAAACACATGGCTAAATATTCGTCAAAGTTAAGCTTTGTATATTCTCTCCATTTGGATTTATATCGTGTGGAAAACATTTAATTAATGAAACATTGCAATAAAGCCTACACGTGTCTTCTAAAATTAATTGTCATAAAAACATTCGAGTTTTAAGAATGGTTATGGCAATGATTTCTGTACATAGTGTTTAGCGTATGCAGAGATTTCACTCTAATTCTTTACTTTACCAAATTGTTCTCGTAATGCACATAATAATAATTTTTCAAATCTATTTACAGATTGTTCAAGCCTGTACATAGTCTTTATCTAGCTTCTGTAAGTTTGTTGATATTTACAAATTGAATTGTGTATTTTGCTAACTATGCTGGATTTTACGTTCTCTAAGAAATTATGTTAGTGAAAGAAACCGATATTTTGTTGCGATGTGTTCTCGGAGATATGCATGTCATACATTTTAAAATTATACCATAAACTTCAAATATTCTTTAAATTCTATAGTTGGACACTTTAATATTTTGTATGCTTATAAGATTCCTACGCCAACATCAGACATAAATGTATATGGGTAAATCGATACCAATAAGATACTTACGCAGTCTAGGTAACACATTTTCACTTGACGGAAATTTTCTATTATATAATTTTCAAATCATTTTAGTACACATTTGTATCCACATTAACGTTCAAACTGAAATTCATTGGTATCAAATCCATTCCGCGTCCGTCGATATCGCTCGAGTGTTTGGTGATGATGTGATGCTCTGGGACTTAACACCATTTTTCAGCACACGATAGGCTATACATGGGGGCCAGTATTAATAGTGGAGGAAGAAACCGGGAAATCTGCGGAAAGAACCACCGACCCATGTGAAGCTAATGGCAAGCTTTCTCACATATCCACATTCGCCGAATCTTAAACTCGAACACACCCAGAGGTGAGATTGCAATGATCCGTAATGAAGAGCGCTTTAGACCACTTGGCCCCTTGATTGTTTGGCAACTGCCGCTTTGACAGATTCTTTGTTGCTAGTGCAAATGAAAATTTAAACTATTTTTCTGATTGTAACATGATGATGATGATGATGATGATGATGATGATGATGATGATGATGATGATGATGATGATGATGATGATGATGATAAACTGGTCAGAAATATGTTTTGAAGTAATTTTTTTAAAAAATAAAATAGAATGGGTGATAAAATACAACCTGGTCGTACTCCAACCGCAGATAAATATTTCTGTCAAACAATTTGACAAATATAAGAACGAACAATGGTCGACATACGGACGCAGGACGATGCCAGAAACATTCAAGAAGACTAAGCTATAATGACTTCCACAGTCGCTATTTCATTGTTCGAGTAGAGTATCTGGCAATATAACTGATCTAAATCCGGTGTGCTGTTCACTGGGATTCCATACAATTTTAATGTCCTCAGATTTTCAGTATTTAATAATTATGAGGTAAATAAAAGTTTCATGTATTCTTGAACAAACTCCTGTATAGATTTTTCAGAAAATTTTCAAAGGTAATGTGAATATGTGTGATCTTTTTCGAAATTAACTGCACAACAAAGTATTTTGGAGGAATAACCTCACTGGTGTACCATAGAATATTTTATATCACATGTCACCTGCAGCTACTTGAAGTTACTCCGTCATGACCTGCATTGTATTGTTGTTCTTTCTATAGCTATTGCACCTGTTCACTCTCAGAATGCTTATGGTTACAGTTATAAGAAAGGGTAATTTCAGTCGTTGATTGTTCCATTTATGTGGTCAAAAAGTTGTATTATAAAACGATAATGATAAATAAACAAAAAACAATAGTAAGATGCACCTTAGAGAGTTAGTAGTCCAGATGTGGTGCTGCTGGCATTAATCAAGTTATCGCCATAAAAAATGACCAACCTCAATATTTTGTCGCCAAGTCTAAAAAATGAAGCTGTTTTTATAATACATTACTACTCGTTTATTTTAATATCCAAGCAAACAAAGTGACACTGTCGACTTAATCGGATGTTGAGATAAGCATTGTGTTTGCGTAATGAAGTCAAATTTCGCAAGAGGTAATACGTCGTCAATGAGTAGGATTTTACACTGAGAGAAAATAAAAAAATGGAAATTTTGATTAATTGAAGACAAAACTTATCTGAAATACACGTGTGTACTGACAACTTATAATTGTGTAGAAGAATCCATAATGCGTGAAGTACTACTGTACATAAACATGAAAACTCCATGAATTCGAGTCTTTATCAATTGAAAGAAAATTTATATATCATTCACATCCCTTTAGAAAACACAACTAACTGTAGCTAATGCTTGACTGTGTAATATTATCAGCAGAAGTTAGAATATGTAACGGAATTCACAAATCACATTAATAACATTGATCTCGATATTAAATTCACCGTCGAAAAGGAACGAAATGGCAGATAAGCTTTTTATGGACACAAACACTGTCAGAAACATCGACGGCACTTTGACTGTTTATCGTAAATCTATGCATATCTACCAGTAACTTGATTTCGACTAGTACTATTCAATAGATGAAAAAAAAAATTGGGATGGTCAGAAAATTACATCATAGATTAAAGTCGTTACATCTGACCCGAAAGATTTAAACATGATCCACAATGTTTTTCCTGGTCATAATGTAACTAGGAACTCAGTAAAAAATCCTGGATCGAAAGCAAGCCTGGTTGGGGTGGGGGCGGTAAAGAATTGATCTACATCAGTGAGCACAAACCGACGCTTAACAGGGACGGGGGCCGTTACAACTTACCGTATATCTGGGAGAATCTGTTAACATCGCTTACCATTCCATCAAGAGATGTTAACAGTAGAAATTAAATCAGTTTACTGATGAAGTCCTTAGAATGAGGACAAAAGCTTCATGCTAGTTTTCTTATACTGTGATTGAAAAGTTTTGAAACGAAACATTGTCAAATATCAACAAATAACCTGTATGCAGAAAAAGAAAAAAGTTGATTCATCTACATCCCATTGTCAACAAACAATTCACTGAGATATTCGTTGTTGCCAGTTGTATGTGGCTTTATAGTTGTTTACATGCTACTTGTGTATGGCCTAGATCATGGTCACCTGGAGACAGCTGTCATCTTGCAGAGGCTACAAAGGGCATGAGGCTGCTAATAGGGTTATGAAAACGTGAACAAATTAAAAAGTTTAGCAAACATCTTTGCGACCAAATATATATGGTTTCAAAAGTTTGGCAATTTAATATTCGTTTTATGCCATCATTGATAGCTACTGTAAACTTAACCATTTTTCCTGCCAATTAGAACTTTCGCGGCACAATAAGTGTACAAGTGTCCCAATCTCTTTGAAAAAGGCAGCAATCGATCAGATTATATTACTTTCATTAAAGTTTGGTGTTGACTTACTTGGATGAAAGGTTTTATTTTTACTGAAGATTGTAGTCGTCTTGCTTTGATGAAGGGTGCATGCGTTATTGAAATCATTGCAAAATCTCAATATTCGAAGGTAATATCAATTAACTGTAGAACATCGAGACCAATTTTTCTTTTGTTTCCTTTGTTTAGTATTCATACAGAAGAATAAGTGCTTAAAAGCTAATCAGTTTTATTAATTTTTTTTTTTGGGGGGGGAATACATTTTTATCTATCTCACAAACAAAAGTTCTCGTCAACTATTCAGTGGTGGTGCGCGTTCTCATCAGAAAGATTCTTGTCGGGTGAGAAGAACCACAAGAACAGTTTTTCGTGCCACCTTTCAAAAAACACATCAGATGGGTGAGCAGTCAGAAACGAGCAAAGGTGGTCAACAGCGACAAGTGTACTACATAATGTACACAATTTCAAATCGTTACTCAACTTAAAACCTTCCGTTTTTTACGTATATATTCTTTTTCTTTCATAACAACAATTATTTCTGGCAATGAGTATGAATATTGTTGAGATTTTATTTTTCTCTTTCTTTGAGGCTCATTTTGGTACAACAGGTTGAGTTGTAGAGTGGAACATTCATTTAGTTATATTCATTTATTCTTCTTTCAAGTATAGATGGGATTTACTCTGAACATCATTCCATGTCAAGTAAAACGCACACACACACACTATATATATATATATATATATATATATATATATATATATATATATATATATATATATATATATATATATAAAACACAGCAAAACGTTTTTTTAAAAAAAACAAAACTGGTGTTGTTAACAGAATGGGGCTCATTGAAAGAAAACTTGTATTGCTATTGTACTGTATTGTATTCTCCATATTGGTAGCACTCGCCATCTGGCTTGGATTAACTGCGATGACTAATTCAAATGTTGTTTTGTTGCCGTGGCAGTCAACTTGCTTCATTTTTTTTTAAAAAAATTAACATTTGGACATCTCTTCTTGCAATAATTCTAAATGTCATTTCCTGTCCGCTCCATTAGTATACAATTTTTAATTGCAAATCATGTGTACAAGAGAACAAAATTAACCGTGACCTCTTTATCGTGTGTGTGAACAAAAGTTCTCCAAATGAATTTTTTTTAAAAAAAAACCAGTGTCGGTAATGAACCCTAATTGTTAGTGGAATTAAAACGTACGTGAATGAAGTACGCATGCTAGAAGTGAGAATTATGTCCCATGGAAAAACAAAACAAAACAAAAACCCGTTTTAGAACTAAACATCAATGTCTGTAGATAATTTGTATTAATGCTTACACCAACAATGACCACAGTGCAATCAGGAAAGCAATATTCAATAGGGAAAACAAAAATGTCTAAACTTTTTTAAAAACTTTTCTAAATAGATCTCTACAACAAATTCTACTTATTAAGGGGCCATGTACATTCTTTATTAGGCATTACTCTTAAAATATGTGAACTGAAAGACATTTCTTTTTTAAGATCATTCTTTGCCACTATTTGACCTTAATGATTGTATCAGACATAAGGGTGTTTACTATTAGGCCCCAATAACTGTCACACCTAAGGTTGTTTAATATTAGGGCACATTCTACCAGACCTATTGGTATCTACCATTAGGCCTCACTGTCAGACCAAAGGGTGTTTACAATTTGACCTCACCTATTGTGTCAGATCTAAGGGTGTTTACTATTAGGCCTTACGGATTAAGTCAGACTTAACTATTAGGCCTCATAGATTGTGTCAGACCTAAGGGTGTTTACAATTAGGTCTCACTGTCAGACCTAACCATGTTTACTGTTTGGCCTCCTGAACTATCAGACCTAAGGGTGTTTACCATTAGACCTTATGGTGTCAGACCTATGGGTATTCACTATTTGGCCTCATTGTATCAGAATGAAAAATATTTACTATTAGGTCCCATAATCCTCAGACCAATGGGTGTTTATTACGATCTTGCTCGGTAATGCTTTAAAGGTTAGAAGTGGAATTCAAGGACTATAATGATAGGCACATCTATTGTCTGGAAATCAAACTCAAAAGCATTTTCAATATAAAGATGCATACTAAATCTGGCTGAAATAGAACAATCTTTGGTACTGTAATGCCATGGAAACAGGAGGGCAGACACTTCAGAGGCCAGCAGGAAAATTCAATTAATTCAAAATGCCAGTCTAAAAACTGCATATCAAATGCCATGTGAAAAATTAGGAGGATGGGTCATAAGTGGTCATAATCCTTTAAATGATAATGCATACACAGCTGGAAAACTGAACTCTTCTGTCTTGTCAATACATGCAGCTGCACAAAATTTCGGTGAAATTCTATGATTTCAAGTAATGTTCTATTGCAAAAACCATATAAAAAATCTACAACAGGATGGACATAAATTCTAATAAACTCTGCCAAACTTCAAGTTAGGCTCTAAATAACTACTGATTATACAGAAGCCATCACACATATGCAGGTTTTTTTCCAAACATTTTCAAATGTCATTTTCTCCACCATGGGAAAGAGAACACTTCCTGAACCTGTGAAGTTTAATTTGCATTAATCTATATGTGCAATTACCAGCAATTATATTCCATCAGTTTAGAAAACAGTAGATTTGATTGACTTCTTGAAAATGGGCAAAAAAGAACAATTGATAACCCAAGACAGCTCAGCAGACTGGCTTTGAAAAGACTGAGAAATGGTCAGTTTCCTGCTCATTTGGATAACAGTATTATCCAAGAGAAATTTGGCATCACTGGTTAATTTGTAGGATTTGCTGGCATAAACTCAATATTTTTGTTAATTGTAATACTTGGAAAATGTTTATACATTTCTGCTAAAAGAATACATTTTTTTTTTTCAGAGTTTTTCAGGTTGAGTTTTTAATATATTTCACTGACATTGATAAAACCAAATTAAGTTTATGAAAATTTTAATACATTAAACTTTCAGAGCTCATGGTAAAGAGAAAGAAAAGCGATGAAAAACTTGTATTAAGTAGAACAACACAATTTATTCAGCCACTTATTTTTTGTTTCTGGAGACATATGTCAATGAACCAACTTATAACGCTGCAATCAATCTTTTCATTTAATTGCAACCTATTCAAGATCATTTCCGTGCTATTTTTTTTATAGCATATTCTAGAGAAGAGCAAAACTACTTTTTACTTTGCAATTACAATATGAAAGACACAGTGATAATATTGGTAAATTTTATTTTACAATAATAGATCAAGTCACAGCGATCCCAATTCAGCACTATAAAGTTGTGTGAAAATACATGTTCAATAGAAGACAGTTAAATTTGGATTGAACATATAAAAATAACAACTTTTAAATGTTTTCAACAAGAAAAGAATTCAAAACAACCAAAAACTAAGTGATTGACCAATACACATAACAATTGATAAATCAGCAAAACAGCACAAGGACTCTGTGCATTGGTCTATGTGAAGTCAAATCACAGGTGCAAAATGATATTTGTGTAATAAATGCATGCTATGTTCTGTAGCATGTCTAATGTGTCAGATACACAAAGTGCAGTCTTAAAAAAATGAACTCTGTCTGAGCTACATCATAATTTCTTTACTACCATACTGCTCAAATTACTTAAAATTAACTGATAAACCTGAGGATTTCATCAGAATTGAGCTTTCTTCATTAGAATAGCACTTACTTCAAGTATCAAGTCTTATACAAATACAATGGTCATAGTGGATTTATACAAGCAACATGTGTAGGTAAGGAGTGTTTCATTTTCTTTCTATCATTTTTTGGTCATGCATCATACATACCCAGCTGCAAACAGAAAAGATCTAGATATACTCTTATATAATTCCCCCACACGTCCATTCATACAACCCTCAAATCGAACAAGGTCCACATTTTTTACCCTTCTGTGGATTCAAGGATAATAATGTAGAGTAGACCCTTTTTTTTGCTGGCACACTTTCAAAATGGCCAACAATATTTTTAAAAAATCATGTGCTCCTTTACTATTTGTCTGAAGTTTCTTCAAAGAATAGTAGTCTAAAAGTTTCATACAGTTAACATTGCTCTTTTTAAAAAGCTGTCAAAGAAAAAGTTTTTCATTTTTAAAAATCAATTTTAATTTTTTTTATTTAAATGTCTTGAATGTTATGAAAAAGATTTTATCTAAAAATATGAGAAGACAAAAATGATACCCAATTACAAAAAAAAAATGATCCATTCTTGTTTGGAGTTAGATATTTTGTAATGGAAGCATCAGTAAATGATAAAAATTGTATTATTTCACATCGATATGTAATTTTAATAAGAAAATAGGCATGCAGATATTGAACTGTTATGGATAAAACAACATCAAATTTATATGTTGTCAAGCGAAAAATATATTATTTCATACAGGATCATTTCCCAAAATCATGTTTTTTTAAATAAGAAAAACTAATGGAAAAATTCAGTAAACAGAAATTAAAGAACATTTACTGTGAAAAAAGTGAATACCTGTATTTTCTTAACAGAAGCTGCACTTTTCTTAATATCTCTTAGTCATTCCTTTGTAACCTTATTCAATGACCATATCACATCACAGATCCTAAAAAGATTCTATTATGCAACTTATAAATATGATCTTTGTTGTTATGGTTATATAATTTAATTGTGTAGGTACTAATACAAAATATAGTGATTGAACTAAAATTGATCACAATGAAAAAACACTCCTTCCTCATTTACATGTAATACACATCTCTAAAGGTATACAGACATATAAAAAAAAAATATTTTCTGCAAGATGCTAACAGCAGCATATGCTCAATTCTTTAAATCATTGCCCTGTAATACTTATCATTCCTATATTGCTGCCTTGTGTTTAATATACAATGCTTCTTCATTTTTGAATTTCAATAGATTACAATATGCACTGTCAAGGTTAGACTATTCTCGTTTGCTCCAAAATCAAGGGAGATACTATAAATTTAGAACGTCTAACACCATAAAGATGGGTTTGTAAGGAAAATTGCATGATATGCAAATGTCTCAGTGTCCTTTTCATCTATAGAAAATACCAAGCAACCTTTGGCCAACCAAGCCTAACTTGAAGCTCTCTGCTGTGAGGAAAGGAACCAACATGTCCCCATGCCTAGTGTGTCTCCATTTGAAATGCAAAAAAATTATGTAAACTAGACTGGACATCACCAGCTCCAATGGGACTTTAAAGCAACAATTATTATAATCATATTTATCCAATCTTGGACCTGACAATTTTCAAGAAAATAGCCATTTTCTTCAATCAAATGGCAAAAAAAGAAAAAGAGCTTAAGATGCCTCCTCATTCACTTCATTCACAGCTCGGGACTGCTCTGAATCTTCATTAAATCTCTCGCTACGTGGCTTGCTTTCCTCAACTCTCAGCTTCTTATCATCAATGTGCAGATCAACAAGAGCCTCCAAAGCCGCTTCCATTTTATCGGCAGTCTCAAACTGTAAGAATGCATGACCATTCGGACCTCTCCAAATAACTCGTATAGGCTGGACTGAATTTTCTCTCACCTTAGCTTTGAAATCACTGACACGAAGAGATCGAGGGAGCCCACCCACAAAAATGGTTGGTGGGCGTCGCTGTCTCCTTCTCCTTCTCTGGATTGGCCTTCTACGCCTATTATCATCAGCTTCATAGTTGTCTCCTTTTGCTCTGCGGTCACTCTCCTCTAGATTACCATCTTTAGTCCCTTCAGTTTCGGATTCAGACCGATCATCTGTTCTCATTGGTCGCCTTCTGGGCCGGTCTCTACGGAACTGTCGTGGTCGGCGACGTCGGTATGAGTTTCTCTCCCTGTCTGCACCATCACCATCCACATTCTGGGAATTAAGTTGCTCCTCTCGTCTCTGTCTCATCTCTTCTCTCCTTTGATCTGCCAATTTCAGCTTTTCTTCCACACCTTCCTTCAAGGTCACATCGCAGCCAGCTGCTATATCCATATCTCGTAGCTGACGCAAGATTGGGACCTGTCTAAACTTGCTGAAATCCAGAGCTGACCAGATGATTCCAGAAGGCTGCTTGCGGGTACGGTTGCATTTGATGAGCTCAGTAGGCGTAAGGATGTAATCCACATGAACATCATGGGGCTTGATCAGGTTCTCTGGGATATCAAATACCTGACAACTATCCACGGTTGTCACAACAACAGTATCCGGATGGATGGCTCCCATGGCACACATCATGGCATATTCAAGGTCAGCAAATCCTTCCCCTTTTCCAATCCTGAAACCTAATTTTAAAAATATAAAGAAATATTATTTTGACAGAATCACAAGAAGAGCAAGTGGCAAAGTAAAAATGGCATGTTCAGTTCTTACTCTGCTGTACCAATAAAAGTATTAAGATTTGTCAAAAATACACCAGAATTAGGTATATGAAAAACGTTTCCATGAGCATCCCTGTGTTAACATCAAAATTAAAGTTTGAACTTCTTGAACTGGTCATTAATGGCCACAATTGTATTTAGAAACAAAGTTACACTAAGGACAAGCAACTTAGGACAAGTGTCTTATCCTCACCAATTTCATCCTAGTCCTAATGTTGCCTGGCATACATTATTATGAATTTCTTAAATTCGGAGACTGCACGAGAACACCATCTCTATCTTGCTACAAGACGTTATAACAAAAACAGAATGAAAAGAAAAAAAGCACAATGAAATTTAAAAACATTAAAACAATTTTCTTTTGCTTCTGCATCATTTTAATTGAGGTTTATCATTTACTAACCTACAGTTCAAGCAGCATTATCAGAATCATCAATTACAAAACTGTTGGTGTCGGCAATATACAAAATTAACCAAGGCAATAACCTCAGATGGCAATAATTATCCATTAAAAAAAATTGCTGGTCAACATCACATCCATGACTTCTTATTGTCTCCAGACTTTCAAAGCAAAATCATTGACAGCTGCTAGTCTAACATTTCTGAGGATGAGGTAGTGGCAAATAATAGTACATTTTTGGAGTAAATATATTTTTTTTGGAAATACAGTTTGGTACTTACTGAATTTTCAAGTGTCTACCAGAAAATAATTCATGAAAATCCGTTTTTTAAAAACATTTCTCATGTTAAAAAATACTTGAGCACAAGTTAGTCACTTATTTAATGAATTATTAATTTACATAAAATAAAAAATCAGAAAAAAAATTGAGAATTTTAAAAAATATTAAATGCAAGTAGACGAGTGAGCACAAATTAAAATAAGAGTATGATCTGGAATGGAGAATTCTTTAGTGCATATTTTTTCTTCCCGGGTGGATCAGGTCATCAATCTATATTTCCATGGATTACTTGAGCAACAGAGAAAACATTACAATAATGCAAAGTTTCAAAAGGAGAGAGAGTCAAAGCAAGGTTAAGGTAGAAATGCTGCCAAAATATAATTAGATCTTTTAAAAATAAATCTTACATTTATTAATATAAAGTTTTTTACTTTAACCATGCAAGTTTTGTCCCGACCACAAGATTCTAGAGGAAATCTGGTCAACGTGCCCATGGAATTCAAGGTACATAATTGATACTTTGGTCCTATCAGCTGAGTATTTCAGGTCATTGGGTTGAACTGACTGAACTGCCGATGTCAATCAGGTACACTTTGTTAATTATTAATTAAAATGTCCATACACATAACTATCATGGTGAAAACACTGGTATTAGTTGGAATTATCTCAAGTTTTCTATAGAATGAGATGTCAGCAAATTTGGGTAGTTAAGTGGCCATCTCACTTGCATTTTTCACCTCCATGTTATGGGTTTAAACCTTTTTTTTCAGCTTAAGATAGGCTATACATGGTGGCAGGTGGAGGAAAAAAACCCATGAAAATCCCATGGTTTCAATTGATTTAATCTTTTTCCATTAAGGATAATAAGAAAATTGTATAATTAATTGGAAGACTGGAATGATCTTAATGATACAAACCTATTTAACAAATTTTATAGAAACTGCATCAGAAATCTAGTCTCTAGGTTTAGATGGGTTAACAAGCTTGCCCAATCAAGTGCAAGGAACCTCATTAATATTGAGATATGCTTGAAATTTGATAAGTTTTAATAAAATATATAGCTTCAACAGTGGCAATAAAATAAGCTTAACCAACCCAAGATTACACTGACAATGCAAGTTAATCATGTTCACTGCTTACTAACAAATTTCAAGATTTCAATGATATTAGTACATACCCCAAATTTGATCACAACTGAATTAAAAACATGACCTCCATAAGCACACCAAACCAGATGCAAGATCACATTGTTAGGATGCATGGGTCTTACTCATTATCTCATCCAAAATCTTAATGATAAAAGCATATATTATGAATTTGTTGAAAATTTTTTTCTGATATATGCCTTCAGCACTGCTGAAAAATTAGTTAACCAGATGCAAGTTTATTGTGATTATTATGCATGGATCTTGCTCATTATAAAACCTGTCTGAGATTTGATGATGTAAGGTCCAATTAGAAGCATGACCTATAGAACAGTGACAAGCATTTTATCACAAACTGCTACAAGACTCATTTTTCACTAAACAACATTCACTGAGCCATATTGGCATTACAACCTGCTAAGGTAAAAATGAAATGAACCAACTTGCAACATGAACAGACTGACCCAATTTAGAATCTTAATTTTATTGCTTAACAAGAGGCTCTCCTATTTTTAAAAGCTGGGTTTCTTTTCTTGTGTGAACTTTTAATGTACCTTTAAGAAACTTTCAGTCTTATCGCTATGATGTCTGCAGTGTAACAGTATATAATGATGTCTAGCACTTGGGCATCACACTGTAGACATATAACATGATGTCCCACCAAGTCACATTATCCTGATACCAGGCCAATCGGTCCAAATACTAACCGCCTAATGCAGAGTGCAAAGTGGGGCAGATGTTAGTATCATTTTTATAAGTCTTTGGTATGAGTCAGCCAGGGTTGGGTTCGAACCCATGACCTCCAGCATCGAAGATGGATGCTCTAACCAACAGGCCAGCAGAGTGGTCTTAACCTAAAGGAAAATATTTCAACACTGGAACTAATACAATACCTAGATCCACGGCAGGTTTACCCAGGCAGACACATGAGAATGCACATGGATGTTAAAATGACAACGTTGAGGTGCCGCCAAGGCAACAGGACAAAAAAGGATGTTAACAAGTCAATTCAACGAGAACTATGTTTATTTTGAACATGTGTATAGAACTCCAAATGAAGAGTCAGATTTGCAACCACCTACTTCATCAGCATGCAAGGTTTAAATGCTGTTGGATCTATTAATGTAAAGCAAAATCTTCATACATCGCATACTATGTGACAGAAAATCTGGTTCTATACAGTTCACAAATATCTGCCAACCCTCCAGGTATGCAATTAGTAAAAAAAAATAGGGATAAAAATTTATGAATTTCTAGATGAATTTGTGAAGCAATCTTCGAGTCAGGAATATTTTTCAGATCAAATGTTTAGCACTGGGTCCAGCTCCATACATGCCAACCCCTGGCGAGGAAAAAGCCTTCAATAAGTGGACAAAAAGCCTTCAATGAGTGGACAAAAAGAATAATCTGAGCAGAAAAAGAGTAACCCATATATAACATAATAAAATTCAATACGCATGTGTACAAAATGATTTATTTACCCCTCTGGTTTTTAACATCAATTACTGCTTCAAGTTTTCATATTTTGAGCTGTAAAAAGCAGCAAACAACCTGATATGAACAATGATGGAGACATTTTTCAAAATACAGAATACAACTGAAAACCAGTTCTGCCAATTTATGTTTATTCAAAACGTTATCAAACAATTAATGTTTTATCCAGTGGACTCTGCTGTCAAATCTGGTAATGAAAGAAGAGCAATCTGACCGTGCCCATTTTTGTTGTCAAAGTTTCTTACACTGACTGGGTATAACTTTTTGTCATCATAAACACCGCTACTGTCAGTTGCACTAATAAAGGGTCTAATTTTCATGGCTTCTGCAATTTTAAGTGATGTACCTTTTGCCAAACACTTAATATTACTTATTTTGTTCTTGCATTCGCATATTTTCTGCAATTTTGGCATCAGGAATCTGTCTGAACAAAGGACTAAAGTTGTATTCTACCACTAGGCATAGCCAGTGTTCTATTAAGAACTCTGTAAATAACGCCCCTGCATGTATAAAATTTGTTTCCACATTTAGTTTGGCTGTTGGAGCTTTCAAAACGTGCCAATTCAAGGTGTCTTTGTTTTACACTATGACCAATATTAAAATCCTTTCCACAAAGCCTTCATTGAGTGTGAAACTACCCTAGAATGGAATGCAATTCATGTATTCAACTATTAGTCTTTTCCATGTTTTTTTTTTCTAATCCATTTGTGAAATCATTTGAGAAACATTTCTACTGTAACATATGCATTGACTAGAATAAATCGGACTTTACTTTTACTGCCAAATACCTACAGAATGGTTCTGTACCTCATATGATTAAAAAAAAAAAATGTGAGCAAAGATTACAAATTAGAAAACCAGTCTGGTCTGTCCTAAGCACGACAGCTACTATAAATAGAAATCGAAGTCAAAAGTTTGAAAGTACAAACCAGCATGTTTCCTGGAAATAGGGCAGTTGCTATAATTAGAACATGACACTGATAGGAAAAGTCACAGCTAGTCTGAAAACAAGTGTACTTTTTTTTTCTAGTTACAAAGAAGCTACATTTTCTAGAATACATTATGTGCAATTAGTGGGATGTTAATAAAAATGAGAAAACATTATAATTGTTTGGGAGGGGGATATGCCGAAAAAGCGTAATGGTTGGCATGTATGCAGCCAATAAATGCAGATTGTGTTCAACAAGAAAACTGACGATGCTTCAGCATTGTTAGCTTGCAGGTCTTCCATCGATGGCTTAAAATATTCCAGAGCTAAAATCTGCTAGAATTCTTAATTTTCTCAACTGTTATGTGCTTATGGCTACCAATGTGCTTCCTCCCATTGTCTCTGCCACCATGCCCAATGCTAATATTTGTGGCACATTGTGTGCAGAAAGCCTTATATATATATATATATATATATATATATATATATATATATATATATATATATATATATATATATATATATATATATATTGATGGCTGAATGAACAGCCAATTTTTGGTATATTCTAAACTTTACTTTTTGTGCAATACGTTTCTTTATCCTTGGCAGTGAAGACATGTTCAACATTAATGCTGAAATGGTAATTCAAATCCATGATGGCCATACATGCACAGAGCAAGATTCAGGTTAGGCCCCAGTTTCTCTAAAAAACATTGTAAAACTATTCTAATACATATAGATTAAAATAATCTAAAATGGTTGCTACCGCATTAACTTGCTCTGCTATAGTTCTACTAATATCATGGCCAGTAATTACTGACTGATTTGGCAACTGCCGCTATCATGACTATCACTTAATGGGAAATGGTTATTTTATTATAGATTTAAAATAATTGAGAATCGGGGAATTCACAATTTTTTGTTGTGAAGTTCGTGCCAAAATCATGAGGGTTGGCAGCTATGCAAATTAGATGAGTTGTATGTACATACCGTAGACACTGACTGGTGATCCAGTTTTTAATGTAAAACAGTCTAATAGCATACCACAATGTAACAATTTGTAACCATTCAAAATGATCATTGACACCAATAATCCAAACATGCCAACTAAATGAAAACTGAATCCAGGTCAAGGTTTCTTGGGTTGAAAAATGACACCATAAGTAATGTCTTTTGAACTGGACTGACTGAAATGAAAATTCCTCACTAATATTCTTTTCTATGGTCAATTTTATGTTTATAACTTAATCTAAGCCAATTATTTGTTGTGCAAATTTTATTTATTTTATTAAAAACTTTATCCATCATAATAAAATGAACACACAGCACACCAAATACATTTCAATTTCGTAATGGTGGCTGTTGATAATGGAAATGAGGAATATCCAATGGATTTGACAGAATAAAATAATCTGGCCTCAAAAAGACAAAATTATTCATTGAACATGGAATTCAGAGGTGGTGGGTTACATTATAATCAGCTACATGTTGTAAAAAGTCTGGAAAAGTATGCATATAAGGACATATAGATACCATCTTTGTGACTTGGTCAGTTAGCCTTTCCATATATTTGTTCAACTTTTCTTTGGTTAAAAAAAGGAGGGGTGGAGATCTCTAAAAAACATTCTAATCTAATAAGAACAAAAATGTTTTACATTAACTTGGTCTTCTGCATTGAAGAAATTGTTCTGCATTTCATAATGCTTGACGCCAATTAACATTGGGATTGGCAATTTTTTTTAGGCCCACAAGGCTCCCTTGAAAAACCTCACTTCTCTTAAAATACTAAATAGTAATCTTTGAGCTGATAATTCAGCAGAACACTGATTAACTTGGGTACCTCAAAATTTTGGGTTTGTAACATGCCATTGTGGTGTATATGGGTATCACAAGACATTACCAGTTCTTGAAACTGCCACTGAACCAATTACAACAACATCAACTTCCACCTTGTCCATAAGCCCAGTCGGTACACTATACTCTCTCAGCCCCTACAACAATCAAGCAGAAACAAGTGTTTTAACTAATATTGCATGCAAAAGAAAATCTCTACACATTATACAAAAATACATAAGAAATTTAATTCTTCTTACTCAAGTGTTTGTGCTTTTATATCATGAATTGTGTTATGAAAATGATATTTTAAAAATATAAATATAAAAAATATAAAGGTCAAAAATGTGTCCACAAATTTTTTGTAATTTCTCTATCACCACATATTCTACATATGGATAGAAATATGCCTGAAAATGTAGTCTCTAATTGCAGTTGATATCGTGTAATCCTACTAAAACTCTTCTAAGGATGGACATAGATGATCAAATCAAGATAACTGCTGTAAATAGTGGTGGCGTGATAAAAAATATTTCAGTGATTAAAGCAAAAATTGTAAGTGAAGAAAAATAAATGGTCAAAGTTAAAAAGGTATGAAAATTGTAATATAAACTACATCAATGTGCCAGCCACACTTGTCCATTTACCAAAGAATAATTAATCCAAACATATTGTGGAGCAGCCATAGTTATTTAAGTTTGGATAAAGTTGAATTCATAATCCAAGGGTTGCATGCCCAATCCCAGCCTAGGATTGTCAATGAAAAAGGCAATTAACCCCCATATCTTCAACAAATAATAATAATAATAATAATAATAATAATAATAATAATAATAATAATAATAATAATACCAACAACAACAATAATAATAATAATAATAATAAGGTGGCATCTGTACAGGGCTAATGTTTAGAAGAACTTTACAATATTAGACATCACACAAAATGTACATTAATAATATTAGAAAAACAAAAACAATGAAATTACAAAACAAAAACATACTGGCAATAATTAAGGAAGCAAACATTTAGTCTTGTAGTTGAAATAGGTGAATTAATAATATATAGTCAGTAATGTGCTGAAAGTACTATTAAAATTAATTTACCAACCAAACAAATACAGTAAAAGATTAAGAGGAAAAGTACTCAATTACAAACAACCCAGGTAGGATAAGGTAATGTTGCAAAAATGAATTTCATGACCAACACTTGGACAAATATGGCCTTGTGCCATTCTGAAATATTAATGGGCCTTATCGTAACTGTAATGGTCATGAAAAAAGTCCTGAAATGGAATTACTGTTGTAAAGAAATTTTTGCCACACAAAAACTTTGTGAGAGTAGCATTTTTTACCTGAGAGGTTGAGCATCGTCTAAGAGTATCTTTGTTGCTGCCTTTAGGTGGGATCATCTTGTTGAAAAGTCCTTCTCTAAGCCTGGGAGTGGGCACTAGCAGAGTCTTATTTGCCTGCAGAGTACAAGAGATAATAATTATTTCAGCAATTTTGCAGCTGGAAAAGGAGATATACTATTAAGAAATATGCCCTATGTCACAAGATAACAAATAAACTTAATTTTCACATATTGCCTTTTATAATGCAAAACTTATTTTTGTCTAGATCATTTTTGTGCCTCCCAACATATGTGATCCATGTCAGATGACCTCCAGATACTCATTGTATCAACAGATTAACTAAAATTGAACAATAAGGTCAAAAAATGAGAGCATACAGTGTATACAAGTATCCCCCAAAATCTGTCAAATACTATCAAACAGACGACCACAATAGACCTTCCATATTTCAGTAGCAGTACCATGTTACCAGGTGCATAATGGGGTGATGAACTATGCTGTTGTTGTTATTATGTATTGTTTACAGATTTGTTGTTGTTGTTGGGCTTAATGCTATTTTAAAGCACACAATAGGCTATACATGGTGGCCAGTATTAATGGTGTAGGAAGAACCCAGGAAAACCCCAGGAAGAATCAAGACCCATGAGAAGCTACTAGCAGACTTTCTCACATACCCACATTGGCAGAATCCAAGACTCGCAGAATCCAAGACTCGAACCATCATTGACAGAGATGAAATGGCAGTGATCCGTAATAAAAAGTGCTTTAGACCACCTGGCCACTTGGGGCCCTGGTTATGAATTAAAGCAATGCTAATGACAAAATTTATTGCACTATAGCTATGTGATATAAGGAGCACTACTATGTTTACACCACACTGATGTTTCTGCCTTTTTGTTTTCTTTCTTACTATCTCTTTTCTCTATGACTCAATTCCATATAATATAAAGATTTTTTTGGTCAATATACTTTATTATCCATCCAAAATTCACAAAAAAATCTGTCAAAATACATTTCACTGTCAGTAAGCATGCAGTAAAAAGTCCTAATGACCTTAACAAATTTAAAAAATTGGTGTAATGGCCAAATATCAGCACAACATTATATGAAAATATATGACAACTTCTGAATGCAAATATATGGCATGGTTGCAGTGGCTTTATAATAAGACATGATTACAGTGCCATTGTTACTTTCAAACACACCTTTGACTGCAGATTTCCATAAAAATATTTTGGAATTTAAAACGTAAAACATGGTGGCATGTTGTTTTCTTCCATGTGAAAGGTTTACATGGCTTCAGAAGTCTAATCTTATCTTTTGAGGAATTTCAATTTCATGCATGAAACAACTTTGAAAGCCTTGCAAACAAAACTGCAACTTCCAACTTCTACCAAATTTAGTTGTTAGCATGTACTCTGTTTTTGGTTGGTATTTATTCAATCATGCATACAATAATCTCCGCATTATCTGGATTATTTTAATTGACTTTCTGAAGATACCTGTATAATTTCCACCATGTCCAGGGTATCTTTTAGGTTACATGATTGCAGCAGACCTGCCAACCCTAAAGAGACATTCTCAGCAAGTCAAATTCTTTTAATACTAAGTTTTCAGTAACGTGTAAAAACTATTAAGTACTGGCAACAAGTAAAATTTTAACAACTTTTACAGTATAGATCCATGTTGTGTTTAAGATCTCAGGATTTAAAACTGTACAGGATTTGTACTGTTTTTCCGATCATTTCTAACCAATGGTGTCTGAAATATAGACAGTCTTTGTATCTGATTTCTGTGATATAGCTTTCTCTAAGCACCTATCTTGGGTTTTATTTTCTCTTTCTTTCCTGCTGAGGCAGACTTGATGGTAGTACTAGCCTGACTTCTAGATTTATCACAGCTCAAAGCTTTACTACATGTACTAGCAATGTCATTATTTTCTTCTTTATTACTAGATACATGTAGAACTTTATCCTTGGAACTAGACACTTCTGACTTCCTACTTTTGGCTTTAGCTCTTTTGCCTTTCATCTCTTGTTTCTTGACCTAAATATATTTGTAAGGGTTACCACTGCTCCAACAGTCTCTTTATACATTATCAAATGGCATGAACATCCACTTACAGTTAGGGTCCTCAAATGTCCGAGTGGTCTAAAGCAATATCAATTACGGATCACTGCCATCTCACATATATCTGCGTGGGTTCGAGTCTAACATTCGGTGATTGCGGATATGTGAGAAAGCTTGCCAGTAGCTTCTCGTGGGTCGGTAGTTCTTTCCACAGATTTTCCGGATTCTTCCTCCACCATTAATACTGGGCGCCATGTATAGCCTATCGTGTGCTTCAAAATGACGTTAAACAACAACAACATCCACTTAGATATACCGAAAAATTTACCATTGTTATATGTCCAAATACACCTTATTGCACTAAAGCATTGTCTGATTCAAAGGCAATAGTTATTCCAACTTACATTTTCTTTCTCCAATTCTTACCCAATACTGTGAAAATATTTTCCCCATTAGAGGCTCCATCACATGTTGGAACTGACAAAAGTGTTTCAGTTACCAACCCATCTGTGTTATCAAAATATCTAACAGCTGGGTACAGCTTCTCATTGCTACCATCAGTTGTTATACTGATAGGTTGAGATGAAATACTGTCAACAATACCTTCCTGTACTGACTTGCACTGTTGTAATACAATAGCAGCAGTTTTTGTTCTGCCACACTGATAACTGACGATTTGGGAAACATGCACCTGACCAGTGTTTAGAAGCATGGTCTGATGCCGCAACTGCAACTTTATGCACAACCAAAAAGTTCATAAAAATCATCAACTAATTAAAATTCAACCACTCAGAATTTGTTTTTAATCAGAAAAAGAATAAGTTCAACCAATTGGTCCATATAAACAGTGTTACACTTTACAACGATATTTAACATTTCTATGTGAAAAAACTTCACCTTCAATGCAACTGCTAAAAATCCTTCAGTTCAACTTACTATACAATATAAGCATGTAAGTAAAATACAGTTGTTTAAATAACAGATAATCTAGTCGTTTAAATAACATAAAATACAGTCGATTTAATAACATAAAATACAAAGTCGTTTAAATACCTCCATCGTGAGAAAGCGAGTATGCTGCTGTGGTTTATCAGGATTGATCTTAACAACCTTGGCCCTTTTAAACTCTTCTAATGTTGTCAACTTGTCCCCAGCTAATACCGAATCCTGAAAGGAAATTAAAATAAAAACAAAGAATTAGACGACTAATTTATTAACACAATTGAAAGCCAACAAATTCACAGTTGTAACATTTTTAAAACAGATGTTTAATAAATTACATGCCTAATTTGTGTTTTAAAATGTGTGTGCAGGTGTATGCAAGTGTGAAAGTACATGTACTTCAAGATCAATTTTTGGGCTGAGTGATCCAAGGTTCTCACCTTTACCAATCAAATTTTATTTCTATCTGTTCAGGTTTCAGCAGTTTTCTTAACCAACATGAGAAAACTTGCCACAAGCTTCATGTAGATCACTGCTACTTCCCATGTTTTTTTCTCCTCTACTGAAACAACGGGTATGTGAGAAAGCTTGACAGAAGTTTACTATAGGTCACTGGCTCTTCCCAAATTTTTTCTCTACTGTACAAAATGGTGTTAAACCGCACAAGATCAAATCATCACTTTTTACTTTCATGTTTCAATAAAGAAGCAGTTTATCACCCCTTTATATTTTTTGCCAATTAATGTCATTTTAAATACATTAATGTATTAATCTATATCACTTTAAATGTCAACCTTTTGACTTTCAAGGGTGTTGAATCTTTTGTAGTTTGCATTTTGTAAATAATGTTGTTTTATGATTTAATGCCATTTTTCAGCACATAATTGGCTATACATGGCGGCCAGTATTAATGGTGGAGGAATAACACTGGAAAACCCCGGGAAGAGCCACCGACCCACGAGAAACTACTGGCAGGCTTTCTCACTTACATATGTTAGCCGAGTCTGAACTCAAACTCAGAAGACAGAAGTGAGATGGCAGTGATCAGTAATGGTCAGCACTTTAGACCACTCAGGGTCCCTCTGTAAATAATCTAACAGCTACCATTAACATCAAAGGGACAGACACTCTCCTAGCTGAAAAGAACTGACAAGGAATTATAAAACATTTCTTACTTTTAACTGCAGAGTGCTGAAATTATATCTGCTGAAGACATCCTTCACCAATAAAATGATTGTAAATTTCATGATATTGGATGTCAAAATGCCACCATTTTTATTTAGAACTGACAAAACCCATGTTGATATAACTTTCCATTTTGGAGGAATGATGATAACAAGAAAGGTTCCTGTCACAAAGTTAGAAAAAGCTTTAAGACCTTTTTTCAGACCAAAAAAATACAAATTCACACCTGTGCAGCAGACATGATACTTTAGTCTTTAGTTTGGTTTTTATGTCATCAGTTTCTTCCCACAAGGGTTAGGAACACAATGTCCAGGTATTCTTTAAATATCAGGTCCACAAAGGAACACAAAATGATTGGTAAAAGATGTTACCTCTAATTGTATATGCATTAATCTGTTGCTTTTTCTGAGCTTAACCTGTTCATCACCAGATTATAAATATTGTTCTATGCTGAGATGTCCTTGCTGATGGGGTATATACATAATTAGTTTAGCCAGCTGGAACAAGTTTGGAAACTGTTCCTTATGTTTACCATGTACATTTTGTTCACAGCTCATGGGTAATGTCTTTACTTTAGCACCAAAATAAGATTTTTTCACCAAGAAAAGCTCTGTTTACATTTCACTTTCTCAAATCATTTGTTCTGACTGTATTTTTTTTATCAAATAAATATATTTACTTCATGATTTTATTTTTAAATTATTTATTAAATTAATCTGAACCCTTATGAGGATATATGTTAACATTTTATGGATATACCCTCATTACATATTTGTTTTTGTTTTCTTTTTCTACTCATAAACCTTATGATATGCCAAAAGCTAATTAAAAATTGATATCACAATTTTTCAGACTTTGGACAATTTACAAATTATTAAAAACACGAACAATTTTAAATGTACATTAAATTAAATTAATGTGTGATAGACAGTGTTAACATATATCCCCACATTATTCCTATCTAGGCTAATTTGGCAGTAAATCATCCCCAACTGTACATTAGAATTCACCTTGCAAAAATTTACTTAAAGAAGAAAAAATCCATTTGAATCAAAGAATATACATCTGTGTTACTATACAATTTTTAAATTATTTGCACTTGTTCTTCTACCTATAAGCTGAGTAGTACATAAAATAACCAGGCAATACATTAAAAAACTCGAGAATATGATATAGTTAATCCATGTTTACAAATTACAAGTCAAGATATTTTTGCTAAATAATCACCAAATGAATAGTCCAGAAGTTTACACCTCTTGTGCTGGTGATTGGACCTATTAAAATTACATATCTAGTGTTTAGAAAGTTATGAATGTTATATGGTGTGCCAAATTTGTGCCAAAAAGCTGACATTTGCAGTGTGACATATTTTTGATCTTTCAAAATGTCAATTATGGATTCTGATTACAGGCATGATCCACTCAGTTCAAAGCTCAATTTCAGTTAAACTGCATCAGCTAAACTTCTCACTTTTAGCACTTTCCTAGTGCCAATAATTGGATGTAATTTATAGCTTTAAAATAAATTACAATCACTATCATCAATCAATCAGTAAGCCTATTTGCAAACTTAATCATTTAACATGAACTGCACTAGGACTGGGCCTTTAAGTTGGTCTAGGTAGTCCAGATTTTAAATGGGCATTTGTAAAACTTCCTTGATGCATGGATTAGAATGTCTTATCCAGGCCCAATGTGACAATTAAACTTAGTGAAAGGAAAGAGTGTTAATGAGATCATATGAAAAAAAAAAAAAAGAAGAAAATTTAAGACTTTTCCCAGATTTTTAGTGAATTTAAAATTTTTCCAGAAATTTCAAGGCCTGGAAAAGCAAATTTCATATTTCAGACATTTCAAGAATTCTATACCAGTGCGTGAACCATGCAAGTCTATCAAGATGGCCACATTAGGTACCAACTTGGCATGAATTCATTTAGCATTACCTCTACTTAAGTCTTTAGTGAAAAGTATGTCAATTAGTGTTGTTCTGATTATAATTATAATTGATGATCAGTTGGTTGAGCGAACCAATAAGATAATTGATTGCGAAACTATAATTGATTGTGTGATAAGGGAGACAACTTTTCAGATGCATTCAAAATGCAAAGATAAGTAATCTCCTG
Source organism: Potamilus streckersoni (assembly GCA_016746295.1). NCBI lineage: Eukaryota > Metazoa > Mollusca > Bivalvia > Unionida > Unionidae > Potamilus > Potamilus streckersoni. Next base: position 572,879 of record JAEAOA010000229.1, read on the forward strand.
GGCAAATGGTAAACAGTATAGGACTTACAATCTACAACCATTGAACTAAATTATTTATTTCCTTCACTACTTATAAATATAAAACATACAATACTATGTAGGTGCAAACTTAATTAAGAACATATAGTTATGATTACACGATTTTGCTGTTAAATTGTAGAGTTTAAAAAATGTTTTAAAAATATGATTATTTGTTTGAGTTTAAATGTAAAAAATCCTTTTGTCTATGTCCTCTTTTTCTTTAAATGATAGACATATCATATGTATCAATGAAAAGGTTTTGGGGGATTTTGGGGTGTTTGTGGATGAGATTGCAACAGTTAATAAAACTGATAAGCCATAAGAAGCTGTTTTCATTTAACAAAGTTGTAGAACAAAAATAACATATTAGAAGAAAATGTAATATTTTTATCAGATTAAAGTAAAAATGTTATTAAAAGTGATTACTCCAGTACATTTATTAACATTTTGAACTTTTATGCAAAGATATAACTGCATAACAAAATGCAAAATGAGGTCTTAATAACCGATCATAATCGATTATCAGTTGGTTAAGTGGAATCGATTATATTGAAATTCTGACCAATTCCCATCACTAATGTCAATATGACCAGCCACCTAGATGTAGCAATGACCACTCGAGGCCCCTATATGATACTGAAACTTTAGTTCTAAATGACATTGTTTATCATAGAAGTCTGAAACTAGGTCTTACAACAGTTTTCAATGACAATTATGAATAATTGCATTTTTGTTGTTTTTGAAGATTTTTTTTACATATAAACTATTGCTAATGTGATATATGTGTATTAAGTTTACTTTGTGAAATGCTTATACACTTTTCATTTATAAATGGAAATACTGAAGACAGACAAAAGATTTAACGAGAACACTGAATTCAGCAGGAAAAATGCAATCAGAATATCAAATTTCATAATAATATCTCAACAAAAAAGAAAGTTATAACACTTTTTATGATTCCATGACTGCCATATAATCTCAATACATTTATACAAGACACAAATTCTAGAAATATGTAAATATTTGGAACTTAGAAGTGGCATAACTTTTTTTCTAATAGAGATATTTTTTAAAAAAATTAAACTGTTTTGGAATGCTTTTTGACAGATCCATGTAAAGAAATCAAGTATTTGCAGTTATTTCAAAATCAGAAAAATGACGGGTTGCTCTTTATTTTATTTATATATATATATATATATATATATATATATATATATATATATATATATATATATATATATATATATATATAATAGGTAAAATATAATAAATAAAATACAAAGCAAGATCATTCTCTTCATTGATGTTTTACTGTGTGAAGCAAGACCGCAAAAAAGGTGGAGGTGGCATGGGCTATTAATTTTTTGCACATTAATGCAAATAATACGTTGACATATGTCAACATAGTTCTTACCAGAAGTCACTCTATGAACCCAACAGAAATTTGATCAGGACCATCCAGTCCCAAGAGAATTTTGTGAGGAACAATAATGACGCTTGCATTACCGTCAAACCCCATTGAATTTATATCCAAGCTGTAGCTATTGCAATGTTTTGGGATAATATTGAAAATGGGTAATTTTGTGCACGTGTGAAATTGAAATTGGAGTCCAGGCTTGTGGAGTTTTTAGTCAGGGCTTGTGAGGTTATTTAAGTCACCTGTTTGGGGTCTGTGTCAAAAAATACTTCCTTTGAGCACTGCATACCCAATTGATGGGTAATGAATAATAAATGCTTTTATTCACAAGAGTTTGAGTACTGATTAATAACACTTTTTAAGAGGCTTATCTTTTCTTTAGTCTTCAAAATTCATCACTTGCTGGACACCAGTTAAAAACATTTCTATAATCAACAGTTGGTGCATTGCAGATGTTTTGCATAAAAAAAGTGCAGTTTAAAGTGAGGTACTGCTGTAAAGTTGTTCTGCCTCCTAATTCCACTAATTCTAATATGAAACCTGGATCCAAATTAAACGCAAATGAACCAACTGTTAAGACTTTACTGCAACAATCTTTTTTCCAGTTCTTGCTTTTATTCCATATGCTTGTATTTTAAAGGTAATTTTTGAAAGACTTGCGGCAAAATCATTAGGATTGGCAGGTCTACAATGACAAACTAAACATAACCTTCACATACATTGCACATCGCAAACTGCCTTCTCAATTTTCCCATCCATTCTATTCTTTCTTAAAGCAAATGTAGTCCATCTGCCTGACCATCATCAGGTTGCACTCAGCCATGAAACACTTGTTGTTCCTGGTCAATTTCAGTCATTACTTAGAGCAAAAAAGGTGCTTATTTGCTGACAAAGAGAAATTAAAGCTTCATAGTGAAGAAGATTTACATGTAACTTCTCATTACCCATGTAACTTTCCCCTGGAAACAAAATCTGAATGTTACTGAAGCAGATTATCAAAGGTACAGGTATGGAATTCAATAGGTAGGTCATTGTCAATCGCAATTTTTTGTGGTGAAATATTCCTAATATTAATTTTAAAAAATAATTATTTCATTGCAGCTTTTGATTAAAATTATATCAACATTGTACTATACCAATATAATAATTATGTATATCGCGACTATTGTCATTGGTTTTATACCACAATTTATTTGATATTATTATGCAATTCTACTTTACAGGCATCAAAATCTTTAACCCTTAGATTACATGTCCAATGCTCACCCACTGAGCTATCATAGCTATCTAAGGACAGATGGCCAGATCAAAAGATGGACAAATAAAGGGTATCACATCATCCTCCTCAACAAAAAATGGGTGATACATATTTAAGGGTTTCTTTCAAGGCTATAATTTTGCATTCAAAAGCCATATTTATATGATCTCTAAACATTACAAGAGTCCATATTGATATGGTCTCTGTCAACATGCAACATTTTCTTTAGTCATTTATGATTTTCCTCTTGGAAAGGAAAGTGAGTAAAAGTCTTACCTTGAAGTTCGGAATGCGGTTATGGCAGGGACGTGGAAAGACCACCAAGTTGTTTGCTTCCATATAGTTCCACACTTTCTCTCTTATATCCCACTTGTTAACATCTAGACAGTTTAAAAATATAAATAATTAAATATTGTCAAATATATTATCATGCAGGTACATGTAACTGCAATGTAACTTGCCTAGAGTCAGATAACTGTATTGTAACATATTCAGACATGTAACTCATTCAAATTGTCTAGAGTGTAACATGTTGAAGGTAATAAAACTAGTGTTATAAATAATGTGTAGGATTAAATAGGCCATGAGATGAATCCGTACAAGATTTCATGGCAAAAATCAAAGCAGTTTAATACTATAGCAATGTCAAACTTGTGCTAATTTAAAGATTGATGTCCCATCCCACAAGTTCTTACAGTCTATGACCTGTAGGGCCTAAACAATTTGTTTCTTATGTATCAATGTATACGTAATGAAATGAGCTCATAAAAAAGTGTTCTTAAATTATACTTCAAGAAAACTTTTAGTAACAGTCACCATGTCCATCAATTCAAGCTTAGCTCATACATATGTCTACACTGTGGCAGTTAATAGTGATGTCAAACACTGGGGCATCAATCCCACCCAGTCACATTATCCTGACAGGTCAGTATTCTTCTGGGTGTTGAACAGTTGCCCCTAAATCAATTTAAATCATGGCTGCAGCCAAGGAGAAAAATCATCCCGGACCTAATTGTATTGTAATCTTTCAAAGTTAGCTTCATTGTCCGAATCGCTGTTGAAAAGTGTGGATGAAGTCATGCACTATCTCTTTCATCAACTTTATTTACATCTAAACCATCAATTAAGTCAATACTATCTTCAGAATCATCAAAATCTTCAATGTCACTACATTCGCTATCAATACCTATGTTCACATCTGAGTTGTTGTCCATTTTATCGATCGATTTTCAAACCAGCTTTCTTTTCCAACCACGTTTGTTTGCTTCAAAATTTTATGCGCATATGCACTTTAACTTTTTCTTGTTATCGGTGAAATACACAAGTATTTGTGATGTATAACACGTTTCTCGAGACGCTACATACACACCTAGTGAAACTACGACTAAGGTGTATTCCGGATACAATGGTAGTCTATGACCAGAGGTGTCTTCACTAAAGAATGGGTTAACTGTTCTCCAGAAAATGAATTATGAATGAATGAATGAACTTAGAAAAAGTTTATTAATCTTCATATAATTTTCTCTTGCATGAACATACATTATTGCATGCACAATATACACCATAATTTGCGAGGTATTGTCTTTATTGAGCACCTGTTCCTATCATTTACATAATATAGTTTCATATGATCATGTGACTTTGTTATGACTCCTAAAACTCTGTTCATATATAGTGTCTAAAATCTGAATAGTTAGACAGCAAACTCAAGAAGTGTATTAAACTTACCCGAACCCATCTCCATTACTGCTTCTGCAGGGGTTTTTTGTGTCGGTGCCATGGCTGCAATGTGCGCTGGTCAAGCTACTGAAAATATACCAAAAAATACTTGCAAATACACATACAACATGTTGCAAAATAACTGTAGCACCTTCCCTGTAAACTGAAATTATTCAAATTTTAATTAATTCTGACCATCCTTACATGATGAGGTGAAGTTTTTGTGAAATTTACAAATAATGAAACTGAATAAATTGTATCAAAACACTTACAACAGCATGTGTACCCACTCTAAAAGAATTCCCCTATGTGCATATTTTGCTAATTACTAAAGCCATACAATATTTTATGGGGTCCAGAGTGGTTGAGTGGTCTAAAGCACTGTCCTTTACGGATCAATGCCATCTCACCTGTCTGCGTGGGTTCGCGTCTAAGCTAAGATTCGAATGTGGATATATGAGAAAGCTTACCAGTAGCTTCTCATGAGTAGTGGTTCTTTCAGTGGATTTCCCGGGTTTTTTTTCCTCCAGCATTAATACTGGCCACCATGTAAAGCCTATTGTGTACTGAAAACTGACGTTAAGCCCCACAGCAACATTTTATTATTAAAATATTTATGACTGATCAAAACTTATCAGAAAATTTGTTTCCACATTTGTAATAAATTCAGCTGATCAGATGCATGATCATTCCATTAATTTGACTGCATCTTGCTATAAATGACACAATCAAAGATCCCAATAATAAAAGCACACTATTATTTTGAAGAGCCTCCAGAGTGGTAAAGGAGTGCACTGCATTAGTATACATGAATCCTGCTTTTTATCATATTCTGACCAGAAATATTGTCTTCAGAGTGGTAATAAGGTTAGCCAATCATTTTTTTCAAGATCACCTCGCTATTATGTATGCAATCCATCTCACTATCAAACCATTCCAAGATTTTATGACTTAAACCCACATTCCAGCTTTGAAATCAGATCAAAAGTAAGCAACAGTAATCACAAGCAATTACCCTTCTCTACCCATCATAGAGGCCTGTTATCAGCATTTGTTGCAACACATGTACTAAAGTTACATAGTACATTGCCCTATATAATTAGAACACCTGTCACCTATTTGACTCCATACACATAGGCCTGCCTGTTGACTGTTACAGCAGTGCAGAATGTTACATTGAACATCCATCATAACCATTTTACATTTTTTGTACACATTTATTATATCCATAAACCAGGAAGATTACAATCTGATCATTATAGCTGTATAATTATTTTTCAGAAAATTTTTTTTATGTGCTTTAAAATCTTAGCTTGATCACTGTCAAGCCAGTGAAGCCATGTGCTTTACCATCATTGCCATTTATCATAGGTGAAATTTCTTTGTCTAGGTTTACATCACTGAATCATCTCCATTTGATAAATTATAAAAACTAATTGTTGCCTATACCAGAACCTTTACCAGAGTTAGAGAACCTTCATAATATTTATTCTAATTGTCCAAACTCCAGAAAAGTACAGAAAGAAATCCGTGGCCTCCATTTTGGAGAGTGTAAAATCTGATCTCGTTACTTTAAATAGCTGATTACTACAAGAGATTAAATGGTGACTTTGTGATCTGATGTAATGGTAATTCAAATCAATGAACGTAGTACCTAATGTGATTTTATCACAAGAAGATACTACAAAAGCTAGCTCAAAAATGGCTGATGTTTACAGGGGACGTCCAAATGGTGCTTCCATTAGAATGGAGTAGGTGTCCTAAGGTGCTTATAGAGGTAATTTTATATAATGTGTGTGTGTGTGTGTGTGTGTGTGTGTGTGTGTGTGTGTATATATATATATATATATATATATATATATATATATATATATATATATATAAGCCTATTGTATGCTGAAAAATGGTGTTAAGCCCAACAACAACAACATATAATGTCTCTGGTAGATGAACAACAATCCCCCTTCCCAACTTTAACAAGTGTTCTAGTTAGGGCTTAGATCATTTTGAATACCCATAAATGTGTTTTGGTTTTTTTTTCATAGTTTTATAAATTTTTCAGTCATATTATTGCTATGGTGTCTGCAGTGTGACAGTTTTAGAGTGATATAGCATCATGTCCCACCCAGTCACATTATCCAGACACCAGATCAATTAGTCCAAACACCTATTAATGCAGATTGCCAAGCAAGGAAGCTGCTAGTCCTATTTCTATAAGTCATGGTATGATTTGGCCCGGGTTTGAAACTTGTCATCTCTTGCATTTGCGGTGGACTAACTTCTAGATTGGTCATTATTGCCCTCTCCCTCAATAACGTGCACACAATGGGGTCCAAAAACAGACTGCACTGTTAAGAGAGGGCACGAATTATCAATGTACAACCATAACAACATGAAATGATACCATCGTTATTGGACATAAATATCAGGGAGGGGAGAAAGCAAACTGGTCTGTTTAACTGCTTAATACTTGTTTAAAATCGCATTGGGAACTGTTGGTAAAGCACTTTTTCTAACCAGTAATTTGTAACAATGACCTTTCCAGCTTGTTTCAACACTGGGATCATCCTAGGCTTTGCTAATGTCACAAATTGTGATTTTTTCCCCCCTTATTGGTGACAAAATATATCTGGCAATTTTTTGGGCGGCAGCCTTTTCGACTCTTTCATTTGTACAAGAAATCATGGATTTGGAGTAGAGAAATTCTAAAGGACCATGAAAGGAAGCCACAAACTTGGATACACAATGCACTGTAATTTATCTGCTAAATAAACAAATCCTTGTTCCTATTTACAAACCATTCTTTACAGTGCTTTGTTACATCATAATCCACTATGTTGACATCTGGCCGGAGTACTATATGCTGTGATACACTTAATCATGCTACTGGACAAGATCTACAATTGACTGACCTCTGACAATGTGAAGAGAAACAACTACAATTAATTAAAAGATGGCTAATCCTTCTGTTGTTTATTTCAAATATACCAATAAAATAGTTTTTGTTGAAACTTTAGAGAAATCCGATTACCTTTGAAATACCAATTGTTACAAAGCAAATGGAAAAATCTCAAATCAGAATTATATACAGTCAAAAATGCAACTTTATCATGGGTAAACATAAGTCAGACGTCGTGTGTTCATCCATTCATCCTAAGATTAAGTTAACAAAACAGCATTTTGGATTTCGTGCAAATTCATCACACACAGAGGTCTTGCTAGGATTTTAGAGTCCAGGACTCCAACTTTGGTAAAAATAGGAGTCCCACCAGCAAAAGTTGCAGTCCCCACTAAACCAGGCATCACATACTTTACTCTTACACCTGGCTATCAGTTCTAGCTACTTTAGCACAGTTCTGGATCTCTATGCAATCTTTATTTTTCTTTTTATCTTCAAAATACTTGTCCAAATTTGCAAACAACATTTTGTACAAGTCTCCTGATTTCAAGTTTGTAGCCAGTATTTATACTGCAACAATCAGAAATGAAATCAATAACAGTGATCATTTTGGGCTTTGTCAGTGTTGTGATTTTGTTTTCCTTATTGGAGACAAACTATACCATCTGGCGATATTTTTGGTGACAACCGTTTTGGCTGATAAAAACGGTATAAGTTGTCTTGGGTTTGGAATGAAGAAATTCAAAGGCACCATGAGACAAAGCCACAAACTTGGATATAAAAATGCACTGGAATCTATTATTACATAAACAAATCCTTTTTTAATATTGACAAATGCCCTAACAGTGCATTGTTATATCATAATCTGCTTATGCTGATATCTGGCCATGCTACTGTATGCTGTAATATAATCAAACTAGCCATGCACCTGACTAGCTACAATTGACCACCTCTGAAAGTGGGAATAAACACTGATTACCTCTGAAGCACTGATATATATTAAGGAAATTTTTTAAAAATTGTCACAATGTCCTACAATTATTTAATGTTGCAGCAGCAATAAGAATCTGGTGTTTGGTCTTTCAAAGGGAGCCTTTAGTGGCACCATCAATAACACATGCACAGTCATCAAAGCAAGTCGGCGATCTTTGGTCAAAGAAGTCGACAACAAATTAAAATAAAAGCATTGCTTCTGCTTTCATTGTGATTAGATAATTATTTTGTCACAAAACTTTCCTCTTTGCAATAAAAATGTGCTTTTGGAGGACTCCTATAACTGTGATTTCCTGCATTCATATAAAAAAAATTGTGTCCAAATACATTAAACATTTTCGAGATCTCTGGTCATACCTATGCACTAACCGTGTTACGGGATGCAAAGACCATGGATGTAGTGCAAAAGAGTCATGTAATGATTTATTTTGTACATTGACTGTATTGCTTGATGTCAATAAAATAATAATTATCCAACTTTTTTATTATTTTCATTGCCTATTACATTAAATATTCACTACTTTCTCTGGCGATATTTTTTGAATGTTGGCACTAAAATATTGAAAGCCAGGACCATCCCTCCAACAACTGTCATGCATACATGATCATACTGCCCAATATTATGACGTTACGGGATGCAAAGACCACAAAAAACATTGTCCATTGCTTCTTTAGGCTGTCTGTTTTCCTGAATCAGTCTAAATGTTTGGAGGAAGATTACCCAAAAAATTTAACTATGTAGATCAGAAGCATGGGGCGATGACTTTTTTTGTTTGTTCAGAAAACCCCTTTCTAAAAGGAGATGCAAACTGTATATGTAAATCTGCAGCATAATTTCAATATTGTACAGGAAACAGCAGATGATGCAAAAGGCTACCATAATATTCTGAGTGCAGTAATGTTCCTTCTTGGTTTATTTCCTAATAAACTCTATGCCAACAATAGCAAAGCTATCAAGGCAGTTTTATTCTAGAGAATCTGCTCGTTACTGAATTGTCAGAAAAAGACTAAAAGTTTTTCTTGTTTGAATACTGCATTGAAAACTTGGCCAGGTAAATACATGAAAATTTTCCTCTAGTATTATGAATCTGCAAACAAACTGAATGATACAGTGGTTTCCTCTCAGTCACCCTCCCCAAGGTGCCACATCCTCTATACAGCCTATTTTCTGTCATCAAGAAGTTAATATAGTTTTCAAAAGTATCCAGTGTGGATGGCCACCCCCATTCAATACCATATGCGGCCAGCATTTTAGGCTTAAAAGTGTCCCATTTTCCCCTCGTAAATAGCCAAATTTTAATTGTCCAGAACCAATATTTAACTGACACAGTAAGGTGTGTAATCTACCCATGTATGTTTCCCTTTGTCAGGTTTTTGTTAATGAAATAATAATTGGCTAAAGAACATTATAATATGTACCACTATGGTTACTATATGATCTTTAAATGCAAGCATTTAAAGGAACAGGCTCAACATTGTTGCAATCAAATTTTGGTCTTCATACAGCTGTTGAGCTTTTCTCATTGTTGCAGTCAAGATCATAAAATGGTCCACAAAGGATACATATAGCTTTTGTAGACTCGTTCAAAATGTGAGATGAACTCTGAACAAAAAAAATGTACCAGAAGAGAGCAGGTGACAGTACACTAGTCTCTTCCTTTATAACCAAGGCATTATGTCTACAAAGTTTTAACTTCACTATTATAATGCATTACTGTACAATTAAAGATATAAATAAATCTTGAAACTTTAACATGTAAAGGCAAAATTCCTACTTTAAAAGAAGTTGCTGGTCTTGACAATGGGGAGAGTTCATGACTTTTTGCTAAAATATTTTATGTTGAAAAAACACTCAATAAACAGCATAACTGATGAGTGGAATATACTGCAACAGTGGAAAAATGGGAATGTAGAGAGATTCTAAATACCAAACAATGACAGTCGAAAGATTTAAATGAAATTTTTAAATAGTTGTGCAATTCACATACCAACAATAATCACACTCACATTTCGAGCTTAAAAGTCAAGAACCATTATTAAAACAAGTAAAGATTAGAATTAGAAGAACCTTTTAATTAATGTTACTTTTGAATGAAACTATTTTATAGTCTGTAGATACATGTAGCTTTTTTTACTACATTCACGTTTTCTCAAATAGTCACCTTCTGGAAAGGTGACCCCTCTAGTACAACAATTCTTTGGTGCTGAAGGGGTGGCCATATAAGAGACTAACTAGTACTCACCTAATGCAATATTTGCAACTGACAGACAGATGAACAATGCAATTATCCCACTGCATGGTGTTGAATACTTGCCAAGAATAATATCAGCTAATGAACATGTGAAGTAAAAAGATGATGATACAATCATTAAAGCTGGAAATGTCTTAAAACTCTCAATTGCTGACTATCTTGGTTTGATTTTTACATCATTAATACACAACGAGAGTATCATGAATTACCTTTATCAACTCTACAATTTGTGCAACTTTCTGCACATGTGGAAGCTCTGTACTGCTAAGCAATCAAAACATTTAATAAATTATTTTTTTTCACATCATATCTAAACCTTCAAGAATAACCCACAAAATCCAATTTCTAAAGATTTAAAAAAAAAACAATGAAAAGAAAAACCCAGTCATGTATTCAAACCAGTGGGATTATTTATGTTGTAGGTGAGTGACCTCAACCGTACAATGACATTTTAACGGGTCAACTACAATGTTTTTTTGTTTTTTTCTATTGATAGTTTAATAATTTTACCTAGAGTCAATTACTATAATATTCGTACAACCTGCATTTAGAATTCATTACAATATGTTTCTGGCTATGCTCATCAGAAACGATAAATTACACAAAGCAATGACTCAAGTTGTATGACCAGTTACAAAGAGAACATTTCCAAACAATGGTGTACAACTACACTTGATGCGATTTACAAATAAAATATATCTTTTTAAAAACCCCGAACAATGTAACCACAACCTGTATCTTAATTTTGTTTTTAAACAATGATAAATTATCGAATTTAACAAAACAATATTATCTGTTAACCTGTGATACCGAGCACGTGATAGAGCATGTATTCCGACATTTGCTCGAAAAGCAATGGGCGAGCATGCCTTACCAGCGTTTGTATCAAACTATTTCAAATTCCAGTTTTTACACTCAAATCCTAATAAAAATGTAACTCTTTCTAATTTAAGCAACTTTCATCCCCATATAGTGATAAAAACTACACAAATATATCTAACATTACCAAATATTTGCAGTTTTTGTAGGCACAACACCCAAATATTCTGTCTAGGTGTCAATGTGGCAATACTTCTTATTTCCTGCGCAAGAGAGTTTTCAGGGGAAACAACTGTTGATGGCTTACCTCCCATTGGATGGATAACCTAACGATATAAGAACTTTATCTACGCCATACAAAGTAGGTTGTATATCAGAATCTCGGCGAGAAATAATGTAATGGTGGAAAGTATGTTTCATGTTATGAAAAAAAAACTGTGCTGTGATGAGTGTGATGATGTTTACTTTAAAACGAGAGAGAGAGGTTATATTCAAATTTAGCTTATCAAATATTATGATAACTTATGCCAAATAAGTGATCGTTTTTACTATGAGCATAAGCCTTCAGAGGAAGGAAGGGCCTTACTGTGACAGCGTAACCGACCATTTAATGTTTAGAGGGCTTTGGATTTTATTATTTTAAAAATTTCAAAACCACAAACGAAATATATTATTGTTCATATTTGTACATTCGACCGTCATCTTAGTTAATTTTTGCTTTCACAGAATGAGCTGTGTACGAACAGTGTAGCTCGACAACGAGAGAAATTTTTATGAGTGATTTTAAAATATGTTTTTGGTACGTTAGCACCAATTCGTAAAATATGTCGTATTGAAGCATGGATTATATCCAAAACATTTTCACTCTCCAACATAGTCGTGAAGAAATATTAATAGCAGGAAAAATACTAATGAGTTGCTGAGACAAAACTATAAATTTGCAGACGTTGATTCCTCTTATACGCCACAACTAATACAATACAGAAAAAAAATCTAAAAATCCCTTCAAATCCCATAAACGCGTTTAAAATAACAACTCAAATCAGCAGTAAAAAAATAGACACATTTTTAATACTTAACAAAACGGTGTATGAAGATTCTTGCGAATGTTTAAAGTCAGAACCGGATTTGTTTTCCAGGCCATTATCAATGAAGACAGTGCAAGAATCCCAATGTACAGAATTTCATCTAATGTCGTCCCTAACCACTTCAGCATCTCCAGAATTTGAAATCAACGGACAGCTTGATTCAATCGATCTAACTTGTACATCAAAGTTCTCGATACAGACTACACACACCCATCCAAGTGCCAATATCATGCGTGCGTTATTCTGAGAGAAGTGGCATTGAACTTGAACTACACACTAGTTAGCAAACGAATACTTAATGAACTGAGCTATTCGTCAAATCTCTTGAAGTATGGAAAAGAGGTCGGGAAAACACGCCTGAATGCCATACTGTTGTGGAAAGCTGACATTTTAGCAGCCAACAAAAGTTTGACAGAAGATGGCGATTTTCACAATGTCAGTACAACGACGGTTGAAAGATAATCAAAAACGGACTTGGCTTCAAAATGAGGGTTACTTGCACTTGGACATGTGGTTGCAAGACACGTATTTTTTTTTAAATTGTGTGGATGTACGATTTTGGTACCGACCCAGAGAGCAAGCATAAGAAAGCCAAGCTCTATTAGCAAAGTGTGGAAATCTTGCCCAAGGTGCAAGATAACACCAGTCAACTTCTGACCAGAATGACGGCTAAGTCTTCTCCACGACAAATTAAAGTCAGAACTTTCACCATTTTACCCTGGACTGTGATCCAGAGTCTAAGATCGTGTTTTCCAGGGTCGACAACCAAAACGTTTAATTGTGAGCACAGTCAGCAATACAGCCCTCAGTGTAGATATTGATGAAATTCATTCTGAGTTCCAACACTTTAACTTGTCAGAAAGAGAAATCACTCGATATGGTCAAACGTTGTATACCTTGCCTTTTGAAACTATATTTGCCCATATAAAATGTATTTATGATCTTGCTTTAATCTGTTTAAAGACACGAAACAATTAAGAACCAATTGTAGCTGTGGCAATTCTTATGACGATTATAATAGGAGGTTATGCATTGAAGAGATTTGACTTACTCCAGACAAATTCAGTAATGACAAGCAGATTCACCCTATAACTTCAGGTCTGTGAAACTTCAATTTACACTGGCTCAGGCGAACACAGTGAACGTCATCCTTGTGTCAAAAACGTGACAATACTTTGGGAATCAACAGTTTGAGAAAACTTATCATAGACTATTAAAGGAAAAAGAAGGAACGAGAACCCTTTGACAGAGATGGAAAGGACGTTTGGTATCGAGAACTGCGGCAGTTACAGACATTCGTTCAAGCAGAAGATTAGAAAGAAAAACAAGAACAAGAAGAAAAGAAAGATATGGAACTCAAAAGAAGGATGTAATGCATCCAAAATTTTACTTATCGACCACCCTATGCGTAAGAAGAAAAAGACTGTCATGATGTCACAATGGCAAGAGCAAGAACATGATGTCGACTCCTAAGAAATCTTGTATTATTTGACAATGTTGTCAACACTGATTTTTAAAGTTTGGTATTTATACGCGAAAAAAGGAATAACCCTAATATTCCCTCGTCATTTATTGATGCTTAAATGAGCGGGTTATATTTTTACAAAAAAAGTATTGATTTTGAAAACAATGACGTTGAATATTTTTAACTCTCTCTCTCTCTCTCTCTCTCTCTCTCTCTCTCTCTCTCTCTCTCTCTCTCTCTCTCTCTCTCTCTCTCTCTCTCTCTCTCTCTCTCTCTCTCTCACACAATTTCGCTCTTTTTATGTTAATATTTCTCTGTCTGCCTCTCTAAAACAAACAAACAAACAAACACACACACACATACACACTTGTCATGATACACAACATAGATGTACTTCTATGTCAACAGTTGAATCAAGTAAAACAAACGATGGCATATAAGTTAGAGGGTAGAGAACCTCGTATGGTTTTGCCAAAATAAAATCGATATTATATAATGTTACATATAGACTCATCCTCTCGAAATAAAACATTGAACAAAGATGGTGACCTTATGTTAAATTCTCGTGAGACTCTGTAATCATTTTACCCTGTTGAACATAGGATCCCACACCCTCATGTGACTGATACATCCTTAACTTCCTAACGATTATATATATATATATATATATATATATATATATATATATATATATATATATATATATATATATATATCCAAGCTATATCCAAGCTATATCCAAGCTATATCCAAGCTCTATCCAAGGTCTATTCAAGGCGTATCCAAGATCTATGCAACGTCTATCAAAGGTCTAACCAAGATCTAACCAAAGCCTATCAAGGGTATATCTAAAGTCTATCAAAATTCTATCCAAGACCTATTCAAGATCTAAACAAGGCCTATCAAATGTCTATGCAAAGCTTATCCAAGGTTTAAAGAAGGCCTATCCAAGCTCTATTCAAAGCCTATCCAAGACCTATTAAAGACCCCTCCAAGATCTAACCAAGGTCTATCTATAGTCTATCCGAATGTTATTTTATGCCAATCTACGGTCTATCCATGTCCTGTCCAATGGACAACAGTATATAAATAAGATACCATGAGTTTTCAAACATAATCTAATCTCTGTACGAACATGAAAAAGTTGACTGGTTTAAGAAAAAACTTTGTTCATTCAAGACTGGTAATTAAAAAAAAAAGTTTTCAAAGGTGTTAAAGAACTGTGTATCCCAAAATAAGTTACAGTTGAAGATACAAGGAAATCTACCTGGTAAGAATGGTCCAAGTTTGGATTATCTCCTATCGATGGATGGTTTAAGAATATTAGTTTGTCGAAAACTAGCAATGATATGTTTAAAACAAAAATTTGGTAACCCAGAATCAGGAAAACTTTCCAGAAAAATGGGCTCTAATAGGCTGCTGTACACTTTTTTTTTTACAGTCAAACGAGGTATTCTGGCAGTATCGATTACACTACCTATCATATAATTATGCACGCCAGGTAAGTAACGAACACTGAAAGATTTTTGTCACATTTAACTTTTAATTTGAAGTAATAAAGAAAAAATACTATTTTCAACGTGAAATGTCTCGATCAAGAATACAGCTGAGCTCGTGTGCAAGCCCAACAGCCTTTTGTGAAAATTTACGTGTAGCCGATATGAAATCGAATCCATTTATGAATTGTTATCGATGAATTGTTAATTTCGAATGAAATAAATAAGTCCGGTGCAAAGACTCTCCAAAATAATTATGGAGTTCGTATAAAGGGACAGGTGTGGATGGCTCTTGGGAAATTTTTCGGCACGAAGAATTAAAAGAAAATCGGAATAAATGGTTTGTTCCGTACAAGATCATTAAAAGTATGCCAATATCAGTAATTGAAATTATCCCAGTGATCAATCTCAACTTCGGGAAGTGCGACTACATACGTATTCAAGAAAGAGGTTGCCAACCCACGAGCGAACATCACGCCAACCAGTTTTGTGTCAACCAGGGGAATTCACTCCGGTTGTATTATGTGTGCTAAAAGGTTAAAGTCATGAGGGACCCTGATTGCTAATAATCCTTAATCTTCTAGTAAACCACTATATATTATTGATCATTGAGCAAACAAAAAAAAAATAATAAATTACTTCAAAAAAAGCATTAATGATACCGAGTCAAAAGCTGTACGACAACTGAGTTTTGTTTGTACATCTAAACATAGCCACTCCTAACCAAAGGATTTTAAATTTTAAAAAAAAAGAAAATAAATAAATAAATAAATAAAAATTGCAGTAGAAAGCGGTAGCAGCAAAAGTTGTGATGGTTATAACATTGATAAATTCAAAACAAGTTGCCGACTATTTGCCCAAGTTATCTAACGAAATCAAGAGCATTATTGTCACATAAAATTAGTGGTGTAATAACCTGACAATTCAAATCGACGGGAATATTTTTTTAATAGCTTTTAATGTCATTAATTGTATTGTAAAATTGCAATATTGGGAAAAAATTATTTCTAGTAAGAAAAATACTTTTTACTTCGTAGATATTACATAATGTACTTGATTTTGCCACACAGCTGGAGTAAGTTAACACATAGAGCTCATACTGTTATGAATATTGAAAATGAATATTGAAAATAATACTAATAATACTAATAACAATATTGTTATAGTTATAATAATGTTTAACGCACATTTTCAGCACAAGATAGGATATACATGACGGCCAGCATAAATGGCTGAGAAAAGATCCAGGAAAACCCCAGAAAGAATCATCTACCCACGAGAAGCTACTGACAAGCTTACTGGCATACCCATATTGGCCGTGCACGAGACTCGAATCCACGTAGACAGGTGAGATGACTGTGATCCGTGACGGTGTGCCATACTTTTTAGCTTTACTCTGCCCAAAAAAATGTTTGAAAATAACAGTAATACCAGTTCATCAAATCAATTTAGCATTTAGGTTATAGAAAAGGACTTATTAATCGGTTTATACTGGCACCTACGAATAAGCATGTGATTAATTAAAAGTTGGTTAGAATTTAAAGCTATTTCCTTAGCACTCTTGCTTACAAAACAGCTAATCTAGCATGGATTATTGCTTGCATGAGTGTGCATTTTTGTATTTTGTGTGTGAGTGTTTTTTATTTTGATTTTCAAAAGATGCTTTAACGATTTTTCCGTCATATGGCTATGATGTCTGCAGTGTGGCAGTTTATAGTGATGTCTAGACATTGTGACATTATGCCACAGAAATGTAGTATCATGTCCTACCCCATCACATTATAGTGAGACCAGACCAACCAGTCGTAATACTAACCATTTAATGCCGAGCATCAACGAGGCTGCTGCAAGTATCATTTTTATAAGTCTTTGGTATGGCTCGAAACCGTGAACTACCACATCCGAGGCGATCGCTCTGACACCTTATGCCATCAGAGCGGTCAGTATTATTGCAAAATTTTCAATGGGAATGATAGTCACACTTTACGTTAAGGTCACTAGTATTGTACGATTTAACGATTTAGCATCACGCTATTTAACTTCGTGTTTGAGCATTGCTTTTCAGAAACAGCTATCATTGCTTTTCAGAAACAGAATCGCTATGTGTAATCACTGCACTTCATGCAAATATAATCATAGTGACATGGGAGTTTTAGAAAAGCATTTCTATTTAGTTTTAGCTGGTCTAGACTTAACACAAACGATGCCCATGTGACCACCACCACCCACTCACCACATAACCTAACAAAACATGTAAAAGGTCTACCGACATCTACATTTCTGAATAGATGGCCATGCCGTCCAATGTTTTAGTTTAAATAACGTGTGTTTTGCAATATACAATTGTTCCTGTAAATGAATATGTTGCTGATTTTAATACCCAAACATTGGATGTCTTAACTTCCATCTTAAGAATCTTTACATGGTTAATTCCCCTGAGTGGATGGTTGTATGGAGATAGGCTTTTCAGGTTCAACAATACAAAAAAGTGTAACTGCTTTTGAATGAAAATGTTGTTCACCTGACTTCCAGTGTAGAGACACAGTGGCCTTAAAGACAATTCATTTATTACTGCTTTTTTTTACATGAATGTTGATATTGACAAGGGGTTTTCACTAAAACACTTCTTGCAGCACGTATTAATTATGTATCGTGAAGATCGCATGATCAGATTATTTGATCTTTGTGAAGGAATTCGACATTCCGACCTATTTGGTTTTGATATTAAATCAAAGGTCATTGCTTGCATTGCTGTACTTCACTGAACTAATTAACGCAGTACTTTAACAGGCCTTGCATATTGTCCATTCCAATAAACAAGTTCATATTCATCAATATGACATTGGTTTTAAGGACAGGGGTGATGATTGGAGTGTTTATTGGCATGCAAACCATAGGAAACATGAATTGGTTTCATCAAACACGGTTGTGGATATATTGAGGATATTTTTTTTTAAAAAAGTCAGTTTTAGTAACTATAATTCCCTTCCTACTCCACTTCACCCTTGCCACCCATCAAAATAAAATAAAACAACAAACAACCTCGTATTTATGACAGAGATAATAAACTTAGTATCTGTTCAGTTCTTGAAATTTAAAACTTAAATTTAAAATTTAAATCTAACCTGTATGATAAAACCATTTAGTCGTATTTGTAAAAGTATGTTAGTATTACCAAACATTATCTTATGGAAACTAGGATAGAGAAATCCGTTCTGTTTGGTGTATATTTATAAACACACACACACACACAAGCACACACATACACTTATATCTTGTTACGTGTGGGCTCGTACAAAAGTTACAAAAGAAAAGTGTGAAGCCAACTAGCTATGTAAATTTAACAAAATAATTTATTTCCCTAGTAAACAAGATTAAAATAATGAAATAAGACTTATTGTTTGTGAATATAATCAAAAATTTAATCCTACAATTGAAGACTATAAGTCTAATCATTAAACAGTTCTAACTGAATCCAAGTTCGAATCTGGACAAAGTTCCAGTATGGAAGGCGATGACGTCAGATGAGGTCGTTGTACTGATGGCAAAAGTTCCTCGTTGAAACACAATTTATAATGTTCTGTTTATAATACCAGAATAAATTTTCACTAAATGTCTTTATCCCATATTTTCTAAAAAAAAAAAAGCACTTGCTTGTTTCCCGGAGGATTTAAATTAGTAAATCCCAAACATAGACGAACTTCAGAACAAAATGGCAACAAGGTGTGTGATACGACTAAAAGGACCTACTAGCAAATGTTGTTTTAATCCAAGTTTTGAGATCACATGGTGGCTACGCGACCACCTTCTTGATCACATGACTTGAACAGCGCATAAAATAAAATGCCAATTATCACGTAGGCAAGATTGCCCTATCTAAGAATCAGATTCCCACAGTGGAAATGAATTTAAAAAACTTAGCAAACGTCCTGGCCCAGCGAGCAGATCTTAAATCATTTTTATTCAATGCTTACAAACGTCACAAACAGGAAAAACTAAAAATAGTGATAACGAAACCATTACGTTCTAATCAGGTCAAGTGAATTTTCCAAAAAGAGATTAAAATTCAATGAAATTATCATTGCAATTAAATGTAGTGAAACAAAATTAAAATATAAAAGATTTTTAAACTAACATGTTAGCAATTTAATTACATATTCGAATATATATATATATATATATATATATATATATATATATATATATATATATATATATATATATATATATATATATATATATATGTGTGTGTGTGTGTGTGTGTGTGTGTGTGTGTGTGTGTGTGTTTGAATTATACATACATCCGATTGTTTAATAAATTTCAAAATCTATAATTAAAGAACAATGTTTACTCAGAAATGTGAGATAAGTTACTCAGATATGTGAGAAAGCTTGCCAGTAGCTTCTCGTGGGTCGGTGGTTCTTTCCGGTGATTTCCCGGTTTCTTCCTCCACCATTAATACTGGCCGCCATGAATAGCATATCATGTGCTGAAAAATGGCGTTAAGCCCAACAACAACAACAATTACTCAGAAATCGTTTTTTTTTTTAAGTAATGCAGTTTGCTTGTGAGATTGTGCTTTTGGATATTGATACAGGCCGTTAGGGTTTCCCTGCAACATAAGGCGCTGAAGTTGATGTAAATGTAAAACTTTGGTGATGCAAAATGTACAATGGTCTTGGGCTTAAAAGGTTTTATTTGTTTAAGAATTAGCAATAATCGAAATGATTGGCACCTATTTAGTTTCATCCATAATACATCTAGGAACGGAACTGTTCAATCGTTTTTAATAAAGCAACATGTCTCTAGTTTTAACATCTAAAGTGTGCATTTGTAATCAGTTTTTGCTAGGAAATATTTGTAATATGATGTAATTTTATAATGTTTTATGCCAAAAGAATGCCATTTACAAGAAAGTAACATCGTAATTAACTTGCAATGTGTATATCGAGCTAGTATGCATATACACACGTAGGTACGTACATACGTATGTATGTATGCATGCATGCATGCATGCATGCATGCATGCATGCATGTATGTATGTATGTATGTATGTATGTATGTATGTATGTATGTATGTATGTATGTATGTATGTATGTATGTATGTATGTATGTATGTATGTATGTATGTATGTATGTATGTATGTATGTGCATGCATGTATGTATGTCTGTGCGCACGCACGCACGCACGTGATTGTGTATGTATGTATATTTGTACATGCGTGCATACTTACGTACGTTCGTGCGTATATGTATATATGCATGTATATTTTTCTAGCAAAACATGAATCCAATTTTGCTGTCGTTGATATATTTCTTATAGGGCTTGATACAGAGAAATTGTTCGGATGGAGATGCTGTATAATGGGATAGAGATAGATTTAATGTCGTAAAATCTTTAATAAAACTATTTTAAAGACTTGAGTATAAAAGTCAGTATGGAAAAGTTACATCCTCAAAATAAATAAAAGAGTTTAACGTTACTCTTACTAAAAAAAAGATAATATATTTTCTTATAGTTTCTTTCATACTATATATATATATATATATATATATATATATATATATATATATATATATATATATATATATATATATACATACATACACCTTAATTTGCCTCTATAGATTACATAATTTTACTTTACTAGGTTCGCTCCAAACACAAATACACACATACAAAGACAGAAACACGCAAATACATTTATGGATAGAAGCAAATGTAAAACAATGATTTATTCGTAATGCTTCACCTCTGAATTTCCATAACAGGAAATACAATTTCAAATCATGATTTGGAGGTATTAAAAATAGATTTAAACAAGAATTTCTCTCTCACTGTCTTATATTTTGTGATGACAGGTTGATTAATCTCTAGGACAGAAACATCTTTTTTTGCGTTATAGTTATTTGAGTATAAAGAAGGAATTTTATTTTCACTTGGACCAAACCTTTTAGAGTTAACGATTTTAGAGACGTAGTTTATATATATATATATATATATATATATATATATATATATATATATATATATATATATATATATATATATATATATATATATTTATATATATATATATATATATATATATATATATATATATATAAAATTAGCTGTATAATTACAATTATTTCTTTTATAATCTTTTAAACATGAACAAATTATGTCTGCACACACACACACACACACACACACACACACACACACACTACAAACCGGAAATAATTATGTGTGGAATAACATTAAGGTAAGGAGTTTTATAGCATATGCCAATAGCTACATTATCCTTAATTTGAGAATTTCAATGTACTTCTCAATTTTTATTTCCTTGCGACTGTTATTAAGTTAATAAGATGTTATAGATATTTTTCACATTTTGAGTACCTTTTACCAATTCATCAACCCTTCCCGTGGAATTCTGGAATTCTGGCACTTTATCATCGATAAAATTTGCTCAGGGCTCCTATGACCACAATGTTTACATAATATGTACTAATTAGTTGACATTTTACAATTTTGATGTAACCAAGAATAAGCTTTCATTTGATAACTGATTTAGTTATAATAGATAAATATGCTACAAACGGAATATATCATTTGTAATTTCATCACGAATTTCTATCCCTGATAAACAATATGTTTAAGAAAAATCGATGAATTTGTAATTATTCCCCCGATCCATGTTGTTGTAAGTCAGTGTGTGTGATTTGGAATTTTTAACTTAGCTTTAACACTTTTTCAGTCATATGGCTATGATATCTGTAGTGCTGCAGTTTAAAATGATGACGAGCTCTAGGACATTATATGTAGGCATGTCAAATCATGTCCCACCCTGTCATTATCCTGACACCAGGCCGTCAAGTCCTTATATTAAACACTAAATGGTGAGAGCAAAGCAAGGCAGCAGCTAGTATTGTTTTTGTAATGCTTTTTGTGTGCCTTAGCCCGGGTTCGAAGCTATAACCAATTAGGCCACTTGAGCGGTCAAACCATGTTGGTATCAGACTGATTTAATAATATAAAACATATTAACATTGACTATAATATTTGTCTCCAGTGAAGATTTTATTATAAGTTATTTGTATCGTCCAATGATAGAGATGAACGGCAGTATATGTTTATCAATAGCGTCTTTCATGTTACTACATAGTGTTACGTGTAGGCTCATATAAAATTAACAGGAATCTTCATATTTTTTAACAAAATTTATTTTCCTAGCAAACAATATAAAAGTTAGAAAAGGACTTACGGTTTGAGAATATAATATAATATTTAATCCTAAAATGGATGAATACCAATCCTATTACTAAACAGTTCTAATAGAATCCTGGTTCGAATCTCAATGAAATTCCAATATGGAAGTTATGAAGTTAGATTTGGTCGTTGGTGGTAACATATCCTCGATCGAATCACAGTTTATAATGTTTCCGTTAAACTCCAGAATAAATTTCCACTGAATTTATTTCTCCCAGAGCTTTTCTAAACATAAAGCACTTTCTTAGATTTATAGAGAATACATTATTAAATTCAAAAAGCAAATGAACTTCAAAAACAATATGGCTTCAACAATTGAAACCTCTCGAGCCTCCAAGGTTTAAAATACAAATGAATAAATTTAATACCAATTTGCTGTTTTAAGCCTCGATTTTAAGTCACGTGTTATTTCACGTCATAGACTACGTGATTTACTAATTTGAATATAGCAGTAAAAATTATGAAAAATTAGCTATGTGAATGTATTGTTTCCATTGCAAAGATATTATATCCATAGCATAGACAAACCGTGTAAAGAGAATGCGCTATTTCAGAGATATTCAAGAATCGTTGATTTTGAAAGTCTCTAAAATTAGCACTTAAATACTTGAATGGCTTAAAGCCCTTTATGACTCAATGTCAAGACTCAAAGGTTCAAATCTAGACTGTCATTTAGTGCATTCTGTCAAATCAGCGGTTTAATCTGGGAATCAGGCATTATTATTTGTGCAGTCATGATTACCCCAAAATAGTATATGCCAGATCCAATATTGATCGACTCGCACCTTCAAAATAAAATATGATTTGAGAAAACAAGGCAACACTGATAACCAAACAATCAAAATCTTTGCAGTAAACTAAAGATAGCTTAATTTTTTCTTCACTATTTAAAAGTGTGCATTACAGATGGAACTGGTGATTAGAGAAATTAATATAAACATTTATTTGTTGCTATGGCATCCATATGCCAGTCAATATGATGAAATGGAAACAATCAATAATAACGCGAATTAATTGAAAAAATAAATATATTTTTAGCAACTAATAATAAGCAATGGCAAATCAATTTTATTTTTGAAATTTGAAGACATCTGTCCTAAAATATTCTAAATCTATTCAATCGTTTAATGGGTCGGCTTTTGCAAACAATGCTCGGTTGTACAACCACAAATCGCTAACCATTTACAATTGATATTAATCTGTATGCCGTTTCTCTATCTCTCTAGGTGATATCATAATCGAAACGGTCAAAATGACCTGGTTTTAGAAATCGATAAAGCAGCTATATGATTTTCTCAGTTAGAATGGTAAATATTTTCAGATTGATCTTGTATCTAATCATGAATTTCATAGATGAATACATCAACTGTGTTGAAGCTTAAATAGCGCATTTTAGATTTTTTTAAAATTCCTTATAAATTATTTCCTTCTGATTGTCTCCCCTTGGATACTCTTCTTATCAAGAAGGAATAGCTTACCCATTAAACGCGGATTGAGAGTAATCGATATGGGGTAAACATATTGATGCAGTTAACACGCTCTCAATAGTTGTGCTTTGAATCCATTTGTGTGTATTTAATACTTTTTCGGTGTATATTTTCATTTATCTTGATTGGCTTCTTTAATTCTGACTTGCATAAAAATGGTTTCTATAGATGCAGCGTTTTGTAAATCTTGCATTTATCACACGATATTGATAAGTTGATGGGAACTACACAAATCCTAAACATTGCACGTATATATTTCAGTATACATAAAGGATACCTAAATGTTTTGAGCAGGTATAATAAATTATTATACCAAGATATTTCCTTAATATATCAACTTTGTACAGTCTTACAATGGCCCTCGAGAGATGATTGATAGTTTGGTTTGTCATAAAGGAGATATATGAGGTAGTAATTATTTTCCTTCTTTTCACGATCTACTCAGATGCCTGCTTCCTAAATTTTGAATCAGACGGAGATTTGAATTTACTCGTATGAGACTGATATATGCCATTACGTGCAGATTGTACTAATAAATTTCAATGCTGTTTTGGCCATTTACGGTTTTCAGCCATTATCTCATAGTAAGGCAAGTACCGATCCATTTCTGTTTACAAGAAAAGATAGAGTTAATGCTGTCAAACTTAAGCCGAGTGTAAAGAGGAAAGGGTGGCATGTCAGTTCTAATTAATTTAATCTCTATTGCGTTTATAAATCTTGATTTTACGTTTTCTCTTTCATCTCCATTTCTTCTCTCTGAATTTGCAATCCATGATTCCTCATTGAGATGAAATTTCACACTTCCAGCTGAATCAAGGTTTTCTGAAAATATTTCCTGTTAAAGAATATACAGACTTACTATTCGAAACTCATCAATCACAAACGTCTCCTACTAAGTGTTAATCGATATGGTAGAAAGTTTGTATTTAGATGACTCTTTTGTAAGATCATGTTATAAAATGTGCGGAGATGGATATATTGGCGTTAAATCTCATATTCCTTTGTTTTTGGATTTTCGTGTATGCGTTTGTATCTTTTTGCTCTGTATGTATTCGTCTTTAATTTCTTTTTTCAGTACAAAACTTCGAAACCACAAGCACCCTTTTTCCTTTTAATATGGTATGTATGTAAGACAGTCTGTGAGTACGCTAATATGCACCCAGGATAGTCCAATCGACACTCCACTTTGCAGATTGTTCGTACATTGCACCTACGAATGCTTGCATTTTAGGCTCTGCTCTTGATAAAAATGCTCCTTGGGGAAGATCCTTCTTCGTGGCCTCTTCTAACATTATAGGTTGCGATATTTGGTTACCTCAGAAGAACCTTCTGATGAACAACTACTTAAACCTCGCCAGTCAGAAACCGGGAACAAACCTTCTGACTATCGAAATGCAAAGAGAGAGTGAGGCAGATACAGAAACAGGGAGCAGTATCGCTATAATACGTAAAACAGTAAATAAGCAACTAAATAACAAATAATCAACGATATATACATAACTTTCCAATTCTAATGTATTTAATAATTGGCTTATAAATGTTCCAAATAGTCTAACATACTCAGTGCACAAATATACATAGAGTCTATTCTTAATTTCTTTTCCTGAAAATGACATACACAATAAATAGGTTGACATGCACAATCAATACATGTAGATAGAGATTTTATTCGATGATTAGGATGACCTAAAATCGTATACATTTATAACATAATGCCATAAACCGTAAAGAAAATTGCAAGCAAACGAACAACAGATAGTAATCAGTTTTGTATGATCATTATTTATAAGCTTGATAATTAGAATGTTATGATGATTGTACATAATTATGTGGACTTAATCTATCATCCATTCAAACAAGCCTTTTATTTTCTACATTAATATAATTATTTGCATAATATATAAGTCAGAATTAGAGTCGTATTAATGGAAGAATATGATAAAGAAGAACAAGTTCTGTGAAACGGGGATATTTTGCATGCTCAAGAAGATTTTAGTATGTATTGTAGTCGTTAATGTCGCGATTTCTTAATTTAATAGTATTCAATTAAATTGTAAACTGGAAAACACAACATATCTTTGTATAATCTAGTTACGAAACTGAGAATAAATAAGAATTGCGCTGAGCCGTCAGATGCTAATAATGACAGTCTTTAATCTGATTGACCCAGTCATTTTGAAATTTTTGGGTTCATGCTTATATCGACCTATTATTTAAGTTATGCCCACTTCTACTAGATTCATGTACATATATTCAAATAATGAACACAAATCACTCAAACTTGAGCAATTTTTAATTCTGAACCATACACTAAACCTTTGTTGTGAAATAAATAAGACCTCTTAGTTAATCCTAAAAGTAAAATTCACTTTAAGGGAATACATGAACATCGTTTGCTTACATACCTTGATGAGAAGACAAGACAATAACATGATAAATTGATTCGTGTGTATTATATGAAATCTGTATATCGTTATAATAAAGAAAGTTGATATTTGTTCTGAAGATAAATTTAAATGAAGGGAGAACAAAGAGTCATACCTGAAATAGATCCCGTGACTTTCGAATGATTAGCACGACTTATTACCTAATCGATCTATGCAGGAACTTGACAGGTGTTGTATTAGATTATATATAAAATCTAGCATTTTCACTGTTCTATATTATTTGAAGCTATTGAATAACATTCAACCTAATACTAAATAAAATAATGTTATTAAATAACTAGTTTTTTAACTGTGTATGATTTTGAATTCCATTATAAGGATTAGCTGTCTATTTTTAATTTTAAGTATGAAACCAGAAAACGCTTTTCAAACATTTTGCATGACCCCGTTCAAGCAAACTCATCTAACTAAATAATTAAGATTGATCAAATTCAATTTTGAAGACAAAACTCGAGAGAAGATAGTGCAATGTTGCCTTTTGCTTGTCAAATTGCTCTTATGAAACCATACAATAGATAAACTAACTATACTAAAGAGTATTTTTAATTTTGTCGGCCAGAAATAAACAAGGATAAAAATTCAATCCTTTGAGAATTGAAGACACCGGTCCTAATATAGTCTAAACACGCAGTTGTCTAGTTATAAATCTTTAATCATTTCCAGCTGACATGAGAGTTAATTTATATACTGATTCTGTATATTTATAGCTGCTATCATACACAAAATGTAGGTGTGATATGAATTCAAAAATCGATAAAGCTGTCATATGACTTTGTCAGTTAGAATGGCAAATATTTTCAGATTGAGATTATATTTAATTATAAATTTCATAGACGAATATATGAATATGGAATTTGTTGATTCTTATGATATTGCACATTGTATAAGTTACCTTTAATTCCTTATACATTAGTTCTATTTGATGTTTTCCAAATGGATGGTCTTTGTATCATGGAGGACATAAGGCACTGACTAAGATTAATCGATATTGCGAAAACAATCCATTTAAACATCTAGCGTATGTAGTCTCGTGGTTTTTTAAAGCCTAAAGGCAGTTGTGGCTGAAAAACGTACGTGACGAGATATTAATTTTACAGTTCATAACAATATTTGTCTTTTAATGTGTTTCATCCTTAAAAGCAGGAAAATATATCTTATATTCTCAGCAAAATATAACTCATCTTAGGGGCACAAATTCGTGTCTTGGAATTCATGTCAACCGCCAGCATATTAGATTTTCCAAATTGATCAGCTCTATTCATTTCCCATAAAGGTTCGGTGGACCTATATGTTTGATTCGTTATATGAACTGTTCAAGAATATCGGTACAAGAATTCATGTGAAGGTCTATTTTTTATTTCATAAATTGATTTATACTTATTTGAACCATGTGTTATAAAATTGCACTGATGTATATCAAAAGCAACAAGAAAGCTTGTTTAATTGTATTCATAAGCAAATATAAGTACGCCAGAATAAAGGCGTCAGAACGTAGTCCAGTGGAATAGGCACGAGTTAAATTTCCTACTTGTCTGTCATTGTAATATTTCCTTTTCCTTAAACTGCCACATTTAGAAGAATAATTGTACATTCAATAACTTTTACCGAAATTGCAGTACAAATAAAAACTAGTGCGAGCAATGCAGGGAGTACTCTTCATCGTCCGTATTTTGTGTCAATTCAATTATTTTAAAGGTCACATTGAAGTAGGTAACATGTTCGCAATAGTTGCACTTTTAACCCATTTGATAGTAATATATATTTTTGATGTTAATGTTTTCCCATGATAAGCTCGTGCAACCATTTTTCCTTCGTTGTATGTAGCTTGAATATTGTTTGTTCAGGAAAACAATTGCTCAGAAGGAAGTGTGCTGCTTTTTTATTTCGGACTATATAGAAATGAATGCTATAGAGGATACTTTTTGCAATGTTAAGATTCAGCATTCGATAGTTATAAGATGATTAGAAACTCAACAAAGCCTAAACATTGCACCTAATCAATTAAAAGATACATAGAGGATATCTAAATAGTTTTTGTTGATATTCGCAAATAGTATCCTTAGATATTTTCTTGCTTGTACTTTCTCACATGTCGAAAAGGAGATACGTGGCGTATTAATTATTTTGCTGAATTTATCGGAGCTACTAGCAATAAATTCGCATAATAAGCTTCAGTAATATATTAAAATTGTTGAAATGAATAGTATGCTTCGTCCATACGGTGAAATGGGTAGTTAAAGCATTTTTGTCTTGTAAACATTATACCATTCGTCTTTCGCCTGTACATTTTATACAGCTATAGATTTTTAAAGGTGATAACAGTACATTTAGTTATAATTCGATTTTTTTGCATCAGTATACATACATACATACATACATACATACATACATACATACATACATACATACATACATACATACATACATACATACATACATACATACATACATACATACATACATAAATACATACATACATACATACATACATATAATAATAATTGTATGTATTACATCATACATACATACATACATGTAATAATAAAAACCTAGTCTAAGAAATGGGTTTGGTTATTTAAACATTGTGTTCGTCCATACATAACCCAGTATATTAATACTGTGGACTCTGAATTTCGGTAGATCGCTATGACATTTGATGATCATGATGATCATCATCTGTATAAACAAATTCAACAGATCTTGTACTGCAATTGTATTTCGTTACAAGGGATGCAGTACCGTGTATGACAGATCTTGTACTATAATTGTATTTCGTTACAAGGGATGCAGTACCGTGTATGACAGATCTTGTACTGCAATTGTATTTCGTTACAAGGGATGCAGTACTGTGTATGACAGATCTTGTACTATAATTGTATTTCGTTACAAGGGATGCAGTACTATGTATGAGAGATCTTGTACTGCAATTGTATTTCGTTACAAGGGATGCAGTACCGTGTATGACAGATCTTGTACTATAATTGTATTTCGTTACAAGGGATGCAGTACCGTGTATGACAGATCTTGTACTGCAATTGTATTTCGTTACAAGGGATGCAGTACTGTGTATGACAGATCTTGTACTATAATTGTATTTCGTTACAAGGGATGCAGTACTATGTATGAGAGATCTTGTACTGCAATTGTATTTCGTTACAAGGGATGCAGTACTGTGTATGACAGATCTTGTACTATAATTGTATTTCGTTACAAGGGATGCAGTACTGTGTATGACAGATATTGTACTATAATTGTATTTCGTTACAAGGGATGCAGTACCGTGTATGACAGATCTTGTACTATAATTGTATTTCGTTACAAGGGATGCAGTACCGTGTATGACAGATCTTGTACTATAATTGTATTTCGTTACAAGGGATGCAGTACCGTGTATGACAGATCTCGTACTGCAATTGTATTTCGTTACAAGGGATGCAGTACCGTGTATGACAGATCTTGTACTATAATTGTATTTCGTTACAAGGGATGCAGTACTATGTATGAGAGATCTTGTACTGCAATTGTATTTCGTTACAAGGGATGCAGTACCGTGTATGACAGATCTTGTACTGCAATTGTATTTCGTTACAAGGGATGCAGTACCGTGTATGACAGATCTTGTACTATAATTGTATTTCGTTACAAGGGATGCAGTACTGTGTATGAGAGATCTTGTACTGCAATTGTATTTCGTTACAAGGGATGCAGTACTGTGTATGACAGATCTTGTACTGCAATTGTATTTCGTTACAAGGGATGCAGTACTGTGTATGACAGATCTTGTACTGCAATTGTATTTCGCTACAAGGGATGCAGTACCGTGTATGACAGATCTTGTACTATAATTGTATTTCGTTACAAGGGATGCAGTACTGTGTATGACAGATCTTGTACAGCAATTGTATTTCGTTACAAGGGATGCAGTACTGTGTATGACAGATCTTGTAATGCAATTGTATTTCGTTACAAGGGATGCAGTACCGTGTATGAGAGATCTTGTACTGCAATTGTATTTCGTTACAAGGGATGCAGTAACGTGTATGAAAGATCTTGTACTGCAATTGTATTTCGTTACAAGGGATGCAGTACTGTGTATGACAGATCTTGTACTGCAATTGTATTTCGTTACAAGGGATGCAGTACCGTGTATGACAGATCTTGTACTGCAATTATATTTCGTTACAAGGGATGCAGTACTGTGTATGACAGATCTTGTACTGCAATTGTATTTCGTTACAAGGGATGCAGTACCGTGTATGACAGATCTTGTACTGCAATTGTATTTCGTTACAAGGGATGCAGTACTGTGTATGACAGATCTTGTACTGCAATTGTATTTCGTTACAAGGGATGCAGTACCGTGTATGACAGATCTTGTACAATAATTGTATTTCGTTACAAGGGATGCAGTACCGTGTATGACAGATCTTGTACAGCAATTGTATTTCGTTATAAGGGATGCAGTACTATGTATGAGAGATCTTGTACTGCAATTGTATTTCGTTACAAGGGATGCAGTACCGTGTATGACAGATCTTGTACTGCAATTGTATTTCGTTACAAGGGATGTAGTACCGTGTATGACAGATCTTGTACTATAATTGTATTTCGTTACAAGGAATGCAGTACTGTGTATGACAGATCTTGTACTGCAATTGTATTTCGTTACAAGGGATGCAGTACCGTGTATGAGAGATCTTGTACTGCAATTGTATTTCGTTACAAGGGATGCAGTACCGTGTATGACAGATCTTGTACTGCAATTGTATTTCGTTACAAGGGATCAGTACCGTAAATGACAGATCTTGTACTATAATTGTATTTCTTTACAAGGGATGCAGTACTGTGTATGACAAATCTTGTACTGCAATTGTATTTCGTTACAAGGGATGCAGTACCGTGTATGACAGATCTTGTACTGCAAATGTATTTCGTTACAAGGGATGCAGTACCGTGTATGACAGATCTTGTACTGCAATTGTATTTCGTTACAAGGGATGCAGTACCGTGTATGACAGATCTTGTAATGCAATTGTATTTCGTTACAAGGGATGCAGTACCGTGTATGAGAGATCTTGTACTGCAATTGTATTTCGTTACAAGGGATGCAGTAACGTGTATGACAGATCTTGTACTGCAATTGTATTTCGTTACAAGGGATGCAGTACTGTGTATGACAGATCTTGTACTGCAATTGTATTTCGTTACAAGGGATGCAGTACCGTGTATGACAGATCTTGTACTGCAATTGTATTTCGTTACAAGGGATGCAGTACTATGTATGACGGATCTTGTACTGCAATTGTATTTCGTTACAAGGGATGCAGTACTGTGTATGAGAGATCTTGTACTGCAATTGTATTTGGTTACAAGGGTTGCGGTACTGTGTATGACAGATCTTGTGCTACAATTTTTGTTTCGTTACAAGGGTTGCAGTGTTGTGTATGACAGATCTTGTACTGCAATTGTATTTCCTTACAAGGGATGTAGTACAGTGTATGACAGATTCTATGGTACAATTTTTGTTTCGTTACAAGGGTTGCAGTACTGTGTATGACAGATCTTGTACTGCAATTGTATTTTGTTGAGCTAGGAGACAGAAATTACTATGGTTGGTTGCAATCGGGAGTGATTCGCAAAGAGTGTATTTTCAGTTCAAAATCTGACTTTTCTAAAGGCTTTCAAGAGTGTGGTGGTGGTATTGTCCTGCTAAACATCAGGTACCACTTAGGAAAAAACACAGCACACATGTGTATATATATATATATATATATATATATATATATATATATATATATATATATATATATATATATATATATATATATATATATATATATATATATATATATATATATATATATATATATATATATATATATATACAAACAAGTGCACCAGATAGATACTCAAAACTTCTTTGAGTCTTAAGCTCCACTGTAGTAAGGCATGATAAACGTTTCGAATTGATCATGGACTTGAAATATTAATATCATCATCGGTATTGTCAGATTCATTCTAGCATGAGTGACATTATGCCATCCACTGCAGAAAGACTTAGTTCGTTCGTGGCTGCTTCTTCGGACTTGTCAACCGTGTTTGATTCCGGACGGTTTCTTCAACAGGGGGATCGCAACTATGTTGACACTGTTTGGTAAGATCATGTACTTAGATATGTATTCAACATATCACGATCTTGATCACGTGTTCATATCCAAGCACACTCAAACGAATCATTACTACAAAACAATCTGATATTTTGTTACAGTTGAGCATTTAAATATATGACACTTATCAAAAGAAAGATGACTGCAAAAGTAGGTACAAAGTGCTGGTGATTCTCCAAACGGATAATTCCATCTCAATTTCGACTGGATTACTCTTCCCTATAAAATACAATGATAACAACAAATTGCTCCTGCTGTCTAAATGCTACGGTTTGGTCTTGCAAGTTCAGTTTTGCACGCTGTGAAAGTTGTACGAGTTTTACAAGTTGATTTATATAAGAGCGACATAGATATCTAGGATGAACTTCATAGCGACAAAGTCTTCCATGCTTTTGCAACATGGAAAACTTTGCAACTTGATGAATAACAATCGCATGCACATCGAAGCACCAATTTGTCGATATATCGCAAAAATCACGAAAGTTTTTAATTGGCATCAATTGACGAAAATTAAAGTCCGCACGAATTAAACGTTTGTCATTGTATCACCTGTCTGATATTATGTGTGGCCAGAGCTCATACACAATGTCAGTTCTGTAATTCTTACAGAATCTCTCTCTCCAGTATGTATGTATGTATGTATGTATGTATGTATGTATGTATGTATGTATGTATGTATGTATGTATGTATGTATGTATGTATGTATGTATGTATGTATGCATGTATGCATGCATGCATGTATATATGCATGTATATATATATATATATATATATATATATATATATATATATATATATATATATATATATATATATATATATATTCTCGTTCACACTTCCGTCGATTGCTTATAAAAGTTGTGCTGTTTTATATCATGTAAGGCGCGCGATTTCTTTGTTGTTTTTTTTTAAATTGGCCCATATGATAAAGATAATTCATTGCCTTGTGTTATTACTTTCTTTCATTGCGCAGGAGAATGGATAGACGATAAAATTATATTCTGCATATCATATCATCTGGATTTTTGTGGAGACAATGTTCAGAAATTTGTTTTCACATTACTTGATACTATCTAGATTTTATGAATATATTCTGTGGTAAACACATATAATTGTCAGTCAGACTAAACGAGATATTTGAGAAAATCAAGAACTGACAGGCACCACCATATTCTGTAAGAATACTTACGCGATTAATTTACAAACTTAATATTTATGAATGGGAACAATGTCGTTCGTAACATACCATGTCTAAAGTTAATGCCACTACACGAAATGATTTGCTTCATTAAATATAATTTGATCTGGTATTCCAAAGGTCACCAGACAATAAAACAATTTTCGGTGCTCGTTATATCTACGTTTTGCACGTAGTTCAATATTATAATTAGACTGTTAATCTTTCTAGGCATAACATAAAATATGAATAATACTGTGTTATATATATATATATATATATATATATATATATATATATATATATATATATATATATATATATATATATATATATATATGTCCTTGATCTTTATTAACAGTAATGATTTGTCTTATCTGAATTTTGTCATGACATTTTCAAAAAATCAATGTCAAGACCAAACCTAGTTCTTCAGACAAAGTGTTAATGCGAAGGAGTAATCAGAGATGCATGCAAACTGGTTTTAATAATAAATCCATTCCTGACTTACGGTCAGATATTGGAATGATTTCACTTTTGTGTCCAGATATTATTTCAGAGAACGTATTTATTTCAATTATACATCGGAATTACAAAACACGTATCTTGACTAAAACTACTTTCGGAACAATGAGAGTTAATTTAATAAGCTTCGGGAAAATATAATTATGGCAAATTAGGACATTTGAGACCCTTGGTACATTAATGATTATTTGTGATTTCACAATACTTTATGTTCCTCTTGAAGTTGATCCTTGTGTTCCATGGAAATACATTGCTCTTTGAATTTGACAAAACTTGGTAGTTTTAATGTTTTATGTGCAATAGTTTAAGATAACACAGTCATAAGACAGAAATATTTTTCTTTTGAGCTGCGTCTCTCTGTCTAGTACTCTTCATTCTTATCGATGGATCCTATTTTTATACGTTCCAAAATGTATCTAAAACTGCAGAAAATATATTCTTGCAATTTAGTTGAGGGCCGGTCCATATTATTATGTGGGTTGCATGTTTACGCATTCGGGCTATGCTTTATATTGTTTTAAAGTCGAAATAAATGAGATGCAAACATGAGAAATGACCTAATAATCAAAGTATAAGGACAGTGTCCTAGATTAATAATCTATCACCCAATCTTACCTATTAGTTTCAGCCATTTACATTTTTTATTTCTCATTACAGTGCTCAATCTACAATAAATTATGTATACGCATTCAGTCTGTCATGGGGAACGTTTTCTATTATTTTGTTCATACGACATTGGACAGACACAGAGGGTATTCATTGTTACCCTTTTGACATCTATACCTTTATTATTAACTTGTCATTCTATGGTGTTGAGCTTTATCCACGTTTTAGTCTTGAATCACCACTCTGTGGTTAAGAGCAATAAGTCGCTCGGTTGCTTCAATGTCAATTAAATGATTTGCAAAAGCTTCAACGTTTACTTCAAGCATTGAAATTAACTTTACTAAATGCTTACAAACACAACATATTTTTGATCAAGGCTATTTTATATATCACTCAATAATACTTCTTGTGTGACCTCTGGATTCGTTCACACCATGTGGAAGTAAGTAACCTATCTGCTTGTCATATAGATGATTTCCCGTACGAATCACATTGTGTCTGCTGCATTCCTTTGGTGTAATGTAAATTGTTTGCCTTGAGTTTGATATGTTTCTCCTTCGATTCAGAAAGTAGTTAGTGTTGCCTTCCTATGTATAAACCTTTTGTTATAAGTATAAAACTTAAATCATTTAATATGTGAAAATGTGATTAACGCCTGCAAATCTACATTAATCACAAAATTTGCCCCCCTCTCTCTATCTATCTATCTATCTATCTATCTATCTATCTATCTATCTATCTATCTATCTATCTATCTATCTATCTATCTATCTAATATAATCTATTTATCTATCTTTATATATATATATATATATATATGTGTATATATATATATATATATATATATATATATATATATATATATATATATATATATATTTATATATATATGTATATATATATATATATATTTATATATATATATATATGTGTATATATATGTGTATATATATATATATATATATATATATATATATATATATATATATATATATATATATATATATATATATATATATATATATATTATTCTCCTTTACACTTCCGTCGATTACTTATAAAAGTTGTGCTGTTGCCATGAAATTAACGAACATTTATGCGGGGAATCTTGAGATTGATAGATGTGACAAAGTTTGATGTTATCTTTAGAAAATATCAGTAAAAAAATCTCAGGTTCACATTTAGTAAATACACGTATTTATTAAATCAGATAAACACACTATAAATAAAGGTAAATGGTTAAACTATATGACATTATTCTACTTTATGGTAGAATTAATTTAGGACTGGCAAATTAATATTTCGGTAATTTGAATATCGTATGAAAATCTGTAAAATGATTAAGTCACCAAATTGGCACAAGTAGACAAAATATACATTGAGATACGTTGGAAATCGATATTTGTAATAAATCTCAAATCATTGTGAATGAATTCAAAAAACGGGAACATTTAGAATGCTATAATATAAACACCTTCGAAAATAATTACTATAGCTATAAGTATGTCGAATTTCATTTCTAAAAATAATTGCTGAACAGTAAAGGTTAGTTGTGAAATCGTTTATAACACCGCAACAACAAAGATATTTACAAGCTAAGACGATGTAAATAATAAAGAATCAATTACATTTTTTGCACTTCTGATATATTACTGACATTCTAAGATTTTCAATTTCACATAAAAAAAAAATAAAACGAGTTTTTTAATTTCTAAAGTTTTAGAAGCAAATTATTGCAAATCTGAAAATACTACTTTCAAACACCTACATAAATATTCTGATATTATTGCATGATGATAAACAAACAAATCTAATGGAATATAAAGGACACCGATAGATTTTGCAACGAATAAGGGACCTCTCCAGTGACGTATTGGCTAGAGCGTCCGCATTCGATGCGGGAGGCTTTAGTTCTACCCCTCTCGAGTTATACCAAAGACTTACATAAATGGTACCAACAGCTGCCTCGCTTGACGCTCAGCATTAAGAGGTTAGTGTTAGGACTGGTTAGCCTGGTGTCAGGATAATGTGACAGAGTGGGACATCATGCTACATGTCTGCGGCATGATTCTCCAGTGCTAGACATCACTATAAACTGCCACACTGCAGACATTGTAGCGATATGACTGAAATATTGTTAAAGCTACGTTAAAAATCATAATCACATGACATCATAACGAATAAGATCATTACATACATAGAACATATAAGATAATAACTGCCAAGGATATAGATATATTCTTAATTGCATCTGGCTCCTAGGTGTTCAGATGTCACGTGTCACGTGATCAAGAATGTGCATACCCTAAGCCAAACATACTTAAGTGCAACAACTGCAACATATACTGGGAGTTATCTCTTAGATGATTCTTTGACAAATATATCAAAATATAGGGCAAATGCACGTGATCTGACACAGAGTTCATAGTCTCCCTAACGTTGTATATAACATGTAATTTTTACTAAAGTCAGATTTTATTTAATATAATTTTATTGAAGATAACATTGAATCACTTTATTATTCAAGATTATTGTAAAGTTAATTTAATGAGCAATTTACAGCAAATTATGTTGCATCCATTTTCGGCTGTTTTGTATCGATCTATCATTCCTGTGGGCTGTGATGGCCCAGTGTTGATCATTGCGAACTCGTGACCGAAAAGGTAGTGTCCTTGCGTAATGCAATTGACATGAATTCTCTAGGCACCAAATAATCTACTTGTTGTGCAGAAAAATACCAAACCAAATCCATTTCTTCCTCTGTTTTGCAACTGGATCCAGTCTATATTGTACATAAAGTTTGCTAAACGAAAACTTTCTTTTCGATATTTCTGCCTTTGCAAAATTATATATCTGATTTCTTTCGTGTTATAGCATTTTTCTTACATCAAGCTGATTCAGTTGATTGTACAACCGTGTACGTTGATATGAACAGTCAATTTGTTCTTGATTAAATTGGCTTTGGTAAAATATTTCGTGACAATTGTTATATATATATATATATATATATATATATATATATATATATATATATATATATATATATATATATGTATATACAACTAGCATATGTTCTAAATATTCCACGATGCAACTGGTATATTTTGTAAAATGTTCCACAACATTTAACAAGATAAAATTATTAAATGACATCATGCATATAATTTATTATATCTTATACACATTTTAGAATATAAACTTATGCAACAACTAGCATTTGTTGTAAGATATTCCCTAATAAACTACAAGAATCTCAATGTTATTTAACTGCTCTTATTTTAATTCATATATCTTTGTCACATAATTATCACGTGGTATTTAAATTATTAAAATATTAAAATATGATCTGTCTTTAATTGGATCTAAGAAATACAATTCTCATGATTGTTCTGTTGTCTCTAGATAAGGATATTGGAAAATGCGATGGACAACAATTGTACGGACAGCAAATGATTTATGTATGTCTGTATGTTGGTTTCGATTTTTTTTCCAAGTTACATTTACAATTACTAATGACATACATTATTTACGAAATGTGTAGAAGAAATAGATTTTAACATCTCCCCAAACACTGTACTCAGTCTTGGCATGAATTCACATGTTTCAACATTATTTATCATCCTGCGTCGTGAACATCCATTTCAAGCAAGTATCTGCTTGAGTTGTTCACAATCTGAATACAATATACGCTTTTTATCTGACTCATAAACTATGACTTTGAATAATGGCTTTTAAAACAGGAAACCCAAGGGTGCTTGATATCGCGCACCTGTCAGATTCACTGAAAAGGATTTGCGATGTCGACTGTATCTCAAAATTATCGGTCGACAATTTATTGTAATTTATTCCATTGTATTAGCAATCGTCATGCAACCTAGAGAAAATATCACACATGTTTATGCATTTTTATCAAAACTGTCATTTTTGTTTTGGATTAAAGAAATTCGTATCCGTTATTGGTATGGAAGTCACATAAACTCTTTGAGATTTCAGCCTGGTGTATCTGTTAGTACGAATCGTTGTAAGTAACGTTCCTCTAAAATTAGACCGAACGTGACAGAGACGGATTTGATTAGAAACAGCAACTCAGGTCACCATTATTGTGTCATCTTTAAGTCTTACTAAAATACTAACGTCAAACCTTATTTGAAATGGCTCAGTTATTAAGGCAAAAGTTTAAACAGGGTTGCTATAGAAACCATATTATGTCTCTGGAGATTATGCTGACACGAAGTTGTACGAGCGTACATTAAACAATGTCCACATAAAGATCATACTGATATCGTATCAGTCATTCCGTATGAGATAAAAAGAGATTACGCTTTGATCTGTAAATACGCCACACGTAATCTTAATCTTGAAGCTAGTATAATCAAAATTGTCTAAACTGTTTGTACAAATATAATCTAGAAATGTTGTCAACCCGACAATAGCAAAAAAGGTGATATCATAAACACACACCACTTTAATGTCAAATAAGCAGAGACGAAACTGCATGAAATAAAAGAGAAATAGCTCGCCTCAGTTCAATGTATAACTCAGTTTTCTCGTGAGAAAAATGATCTCAAACGTTAGCTGAATCACAAATTAATTTTAGAGCAAACAAATTGGCCACCGTTGTTGCATACTTCGTCTATAAGTCCACTTCTAACAGATGCAGCATAACCACAAATCGGACTTGTTAGGCCATTTGGTTCTCCTGGAGACCAGAAGGGAGAAACCGGCTGTCCTTTCCGGTCTACCCAGTCTCCTCCTTGACTTTCAACCGATATACCAGCATATGCCCAGCCTATGTAAATAATAAAATATACTTGCATCTATTATGTCACTGCATCAATATGTATGTATGCATGCATGAATGTATGTATGTATGTATGTATGTATGTATGTATGTATGTATGTATGTATGTATGTATGTATGTATGTATGTATGTATGTATGTATGTATGTATGTATGTATGTATGTATGTATGTATGTATGTATGTATGTATGTATGTATGTATGTATTTATGTATGTATGTATGTATGTATGTACGTATGTATGTATGTACGTATGTATGTATGTATGTATGTATGTATGTATGTATGTATGTATGTATGTAGGTAGGTAGGTAGGTAGGTAGGTGGGTGGGTGGGTGGGTGGGTGGGTGGGTGGGTGCGTGCGTGCGTGCGTGCGTGCGTGCGTGCGTGCGTGCGTGCGTGCGTATGTATGTATGTATGTATGTATGTATGTATGTATGTATGTATGTATGTATGTATGTATGTATGTATGTACATGGCTTAGCCAAATAATAGGTATATTTCATGTAGAACCCCGCGTCACCTCTACTTCAAGAAAATAATAATTTGATAATAACGGGTAAACGTATGGCTACTTCATATGATTCCCTCGGCATGGGTAAATTAGAAAAGGATTTTCTTCAGGCTAAGGTTTAATCTATCTGGTTGATTTAGAATTTTATATGACATCTTTATGTCATTCAACCTTTCATCAGAAGAACTGACAAAATGGCATTGTTCGTCTAAATCAATTTTACTTATGCTGCATCTTGTACGCTTGTTTCATTTTTGGATGTACATGTAACAAAAAATATTGATAACACTATCTTTACAATTGGCCATGTCAAAGAAACTAATATCCACCAACAGGTGAAATATTATTCATATTATCATGTCATCCTAAATCATGTAAAAACGGTATACATATAACAAGGTCAAACGATGGCGAAGAATTATTACAGATGATTATCAATTACGAAATTCGATGAATGAATTAAGAACATATTTTAAAAAGAAACTATCCTACACGTATAACTTATTATGCGAGTATGTGAAACAAAGTTCCAAATCCTATTCAACAAGAGTATCTAAACACAACAAGATATAAAAAAAAGTAAAATATAACTCCTTTCACAATAAAAAGTAATCCTTCATTATCTAATATAGGTCGTATAATTACTAAATATTGGAGACTCCTAAGTCTATCAAGGTAAAATAGAGTAAAAACACTAAAAAAATTAATATATATTCTTCCTTATAGAAAATCCACGAATTTGCAATATTTTTTAAATAGAACTAAAAAGATAGCAAATTAAAAAAGATATATTTCGTCAAATAAATGTGACAGTTATCGTTGCTCTCAAGGCGAAAATATAAGAGAAAGTATTTCTTTTAATAGTTCCAATACAAGCGAAGTATTTTCTCTGAAGCGATTTATTTGATAAAAAAAATGTTACATGCATTATGTCAGACAAACACATGAACAAGTTTCTCAGAGAATAAATAATCAAGAGAGTGAATAATCATCGCTTCCATATATATATATATATATATATATATATATATATATATATATATATATATATAGATATATATATATATATATATATATATATATATATATATATATATATATATATATATATATATATATAATTCTTCTCTAATATTTCAATATCATTTAATAGCAATACTCCTTTTCTACATTATTTTTCTTTGATGCCAGTAGATATTGTCCAGGAGACATACATAGACTCATTAACGAAAGTTATTGGATCGTAAGTTAGATACTTTGTGTCCTCATGGCCTGTGTTCTTATATATATATATATATATATATATATATATATATATATATATATATATATATATATATATATATATATATATATATATGTATATATATATATATATATATATATATATATATATATATATATATATATATATATATATATATATATATATATATACATATATATATCTATATATATATATATATATCTATATATATATATATATATATATATATATATATATATATATATATATATATTTACATATATGACTTTTTGCATTTTATTATTTTGCTGAAGTAAATACTGCGAAACTAATTAGAATAGCAATGAACATCTAAAAACAACAATATTGTGGAACATTATGAAGTTCTTTGAAAGCTCTGCTGTCACTGACAATAGCGAAACCACAGATACCAAATACCAAAAAATATAAACCATTTAAATGAATGTGTCTGCAGATCTCCTGAAAAGAACCAATTTTTATAGGAACAATTTTGTAAAGAATTGAACTCAAGGTTGTGCTGATGATGTCGATTTGTCATCCAATAGAGCCACCGTTCAGCTTAGATTAAATTGGAAATAATCCGTCAAGGAAACATAGCATTTTCACGTTTGTGTACCTTGTGTAGATGAGTTCCCAAAAATACTACCTCTCTGATGAAAAATACAACCACTAAAAGACCTCTTTTACAAAACAGAAAATATCATTTGCAGGATACGCTATCAAATCTGCACAATTACGTTGACCAAATATGACACCTTTACTAAACAAAAAAATAATTGAACGACCTTTTCTCAAAATCAGTTCAACATAATAAGAACCCAGGGGACATTAAACAATATCGCTGGAAGAATTTTTACATAAACGTTGGATTATCCAGCTGTAGTGTTGATCGTGTAAATCAATTTTATTTATTCAGTGCAATTACAATTGTTCTTGGACGGTTTGCATTATTAACAGTTTGAGAGTATTGTAAATTCATTCTAGTACTTTATGGATAATACAACTGTGATTCATCAGGATTGTTGGCTGATCTGTTGTTTCGATGCTATTGGGAAATCAGTAA
The DNA here is from genome assembly GCA_016746295.1 of Potamilus streckersoni. Lineage (NCBI taxonomy): Eukaryota > Metazoa > Mollusca > Bivalvia > Unionida > Unionidae > Potamilus > Potamilus streckersoni. Next base: position 615,620 of record JAEAOA010000229.1, read on the forward strand.
ATTCAATAGTGCAGTGTCTTTACCAGTTTTACGTTGCACTATAGGGAATACATAGTTTATACTTCTAGTTTTTTTTCCTGCTGCTGACTTTATTACAAACAACATTGTTCAAATTTATATAAATTGTCCCCCATATATATATATATATATATATATATATATATATATATATATATATATATATATATATATATATATATATATATATATATATATATATATATATATATATTGCAAATATTAAAGCACTCTCTTTTTGAACATTTTTTAATAAAATGTGTCCAAAATTTGTGACAATTATCTTGAAATAAATGGATTTCACTGATGCAAATCCTGTATTCAAGCTAACTAAAAAAAACGACGCCAAAAAGAAATGAAAACCATAATACAATCGAAAGGCAAAAGCAAATCAAATTACCCAAATAGTTTCACAACCGTTACATTGTAGAAGCAAACCGCTAAACACAAATTGTCACATAGTGCCCGGGGATAAAAGTTTTACAATACTGAACCAATAATGTAGATTTAGTGAACTCCGAAGAAGACATAACACCAATATTTCTTCTAAATTTTGTCTGACCAACATGTTAATTCCAACTGTTCTTATGTAGACGATAGCTTATTAAGAAATCTCAAGTCCATTTGAAGTTTCAGAAAGCGCAATCGTTTGCACGCAGAATTTGCGAAGAACATCATTGACTTGAAGGTCTTGCTAACTGGTTTCAAAGTTGCTATCAGCTGTACTACGTAACTTACATAAAGCAAAACATATTTTGTTGGAGTTGAAAGCTCAGTACTGGCACTAAATGTCACATCTGTTGAATAAAGTTTCCTTACAATATCAAAGAGCGATTTTGCCTGTAGTGTCATCATTGAATCTCTCTAACGTTTGTGATGTTGCAAAGTCTCAAATGATTTCAGGTTACTGAGTATTAGAGAAAAAGCGTCTTAATGATTTCAGATTTTAATCATATTTTTTAACTTACTGTTTAACTATGTTTGATACTTTCGCAGCTGGTTGCCTTTTTGTGTCTATATATCTAGCTGCAGTGTCACCTACCTGACGAAATTAATGCTTTAAATCAGCTATCTCTTGCATGGTTGAAATGACGAGTAGTTTGGCCGTTTCAGTTGCGCAAATTGTCATTGCTTGGTCGAACATTTTGATTATTTTATAAACCTTGATGCAGCGCATAGTACCTCCAAATAAGACAGATCCGTATCCCGATTCACACGAGGTTAATGGTGCTGTAAATAAGAATTCATAATTTGACAGACTTTGTTACCAGACAGTAGGGCATTCATGAGGCAAGGCATTTGTACTGTACGTATAGAGTAACCCGTCAACATAACTGCGTTTTGGACATAGCAAATGTGACATGAAAGTGATTTGAACAATTATCATGATTTATTTTTTCTACTATAAACTCTGTCATAACGTGCTAGTAACTTACATAACCTACTCAGCTTTGTTATAGAATTTTATAGATCTGCATGATTAGTGAATTATCCTGAAAAAAGAGAGCTACAACAACTAAGAGAGCCATTCGCATGTGAGACTTTACGGGGAAGATAACAAAACGTTAATGTAGCATATGTGAAGTTCTTATTTCACAAGTTTGTCTGCAATTGATTTTAGAGTTTATACTGTTTTATTATTACAACTAAAAGTAGCGTTAGTATTAATAGTAGCAGCAGCAGTTGTGGCAGTAATACGTTTAGTTGTATATTTATTATTATTATTATTATTATTATTATTATTATTATTATTATTATTATTATTATTATTATTATTATTATTATTATTATAAACTATGTCATAACGTACTAGTAAAACATATTTCATAACCTATTCACAGCTTTGTTATATACTTTTTGTATATCGGCATGAGTAATGAATTATCCTGATAACAAACACGTTAATGCAGCATATGTGAAGTACTTATTTCACAAGACTGTCTGCAATTGATTTTAGAGTTTATACTGTTTTATTATTACAACTAAAAGTAGCGTTAGTATTAATAGTAGCAGCAGCAGTTGTGGCAGTAATAGGTTTAGTTGTATAATCTTTAATTTTTATTATTATTATTATTATTATTATTATTATTATTATTATTATTATTATTATTATTATTATTATTATTATTATTCAAGAAATGAAAGTCCATTTACGCTGTGTTTCTACAATTCCAATTGCTATTGATTGAGGAAGTATATACAAATGTGAATGACTTTTGTTCCTTGCTAAAACCTTTTGTAGGCGGTTCTGCTAGATTTATCAATTATACAATAAGTAAATTAGAACCAGTTTTAATGCACGAGTCTCTAAATGTAAGCAACTGTAACCAAATAATTCGAGTTAAAAACTGTACATAATATAAAAATTAAATGATATGTGACAATAACGAGGATGACTGTGATGATTTTAATTTGCATTAGTTTCTAATGTTAACTTATATCATATGCTTAGTAATTTACGTCATCAAGACATGGTCATAAGGAAGACAATTACGTAATACCTGCTTCTGTAATAGACCATATCACCTGCATCACAACACGCACGTGTGTAACAGATCAATCCCTTATATATATATATATATATATATATATATATATATATATATATATATATATATATATATATATATATATATGATAATGAAATAATACTTGCCTGTGTAATAGACCAGTCCATCGAAAAAATTCAAATTCTGTGGTAATCCTCGTCGGAATGAAGAGGACAGCATACACTGGATGTTGTCATAAAAGAAGGACATACAGTTGCTTGGGTGGTCATCACATAGTTGCATGAATGCCAACAAATCAATCCCAGTAGTCTGACTGATGACTTCGGATTTTCTTATGTTGTTAGGATATATTGTGTCCAGATACCAGTTGTGTTTTGCTGAATGAGATTGAAATAAGTAAATTAAGAAAATTGCGACAATTAAGGAATCTCATTAATAATTGACATATACATATTTACCTGCATACACACTTTTACACTTACATATACACATACAATAACATATACATTCAAACTGAATTCCACAAAAATTTTCACTTTTATTGCTAACAATATCAAAACATGATTCTCATATAGCAGAACATCAAATTCTGTAAAAAATCATATCTGCAATGTTTTTCTGATAGCCGTCACTTTGTTTCATGCATCCCACAAATTATATCAGAGTTTGTATGTTGTTAGGAACTATATTGTCCTACATCCAGGTCTATTTCAGTGAATGAGAGTGAAACACTTTAATTATGAGAGTGGCAAAAATAATGGATCTCAAAAAGGATTGACACATACTCACATAAAGACATGCACACATGCATACACAAAATAGCAATATCATACGAATCAATGATAATACTTTGTGTCAGATAGTCAGATATGAGTTTGAATGAAACAAGATGAAAAAAGGTAAGCAAGTGATAAAATATAAACTATAATCTAAATTAAAATGCTAGATATCAATACCCGGATGTGTGCAGAAAATTACCCCCTTATTCATGATGGTTTTATTCAATGCAACAAAGTATTGATAAGAGTATTATGTGGATTCAGATGCTTATGATTTTGTGTCTAGCGTTGATATTATACTATGACGTCATATATCACGTCATAAGATGTTATAAAATAACATAGTGTGAAGAAAAATGATAAAAATTATATTTTCAATTACCACAAATTAAGCTAGTCGAGTTCCAGCTGCCATCAGATAGACACTTGACAATTGGGTTCAGATCACCTTTCAGAAATAAACCACTCTGGCAACTGTAAGTGTAAATCTGTCCGACCGTGAGTTCTACAATCTCGGTTATAGTCCCTGATTTCATCGGAGGAGCTGCACAAACTGTTCAAAAATGAAAATAAACTTTTAACAAATACAAAATACGGTGGAAAGTAATGTGGTAAATTTTTTAAACATACGGAATAAATCAACAGGATTAAAAAACTGAGACAAAGAAGGAGATCTGGCAACTTTATTAAACCGGTATTTTCAACTGATATGGAAAATGGATATAAAGAAAGGCTACCTGACTTACTAGTCAGACTTCAGGAAATACAACAAAATATGGCGATGCTCTTGGAACATTGTATTATTATATATTTAATAGATAATTATTGAAATGCATCAGAGAGAGAGAGAGAGAGAGAGAGAGAGAGAGAGAGAGAGAGAGAGAGAGAGAGAGAGAGAGAGAGAGAGTAAAATATCATATTATGTTTTAAAATTTAATACGGATTGGTTACAAAAGATTTAATCAATTCTGATTATTGATTGCTCTGAATCTTACCTGTCACCAAAAATAGTCAAGACGAACATAATTGGACATTATAGATATTGCTTAGGTACTTAGCTGAGATCAGAAAAGA
>JAEAOA010000229.1:625000-672500 GCA_016746295.1 Potamilus streckersoni
TCTCTCTCTCTCTCTCTCTCTCTCTCTCTCTCTCTCTCTCTCTCTCTCTGAATAAGACTTTTTTTATGCTATATACTATTTATGTCTTAGTCATGCCCATCAAGGTTTCACTTCTGCAAATATTCTCATAGCATTTTGCACCAGCATAGGATAAAATTGCATTTCCGTTGTTGCATTTATGATACAAGGCGGGCTAGAAATTGTGGGCTAGTTTATTCTACGAACTTCAATTCTCTTAACAGGTTTGTTTACCCTTTAAATTCCTTCCATGTATGTAATTCAAAATTGAAACCCTTAACTTTAGTGATTATATATAAATGGTCATTGAAACGTGATGGAATGATAGAAAACGGAAGGCAGCTTTCCAACGTTTCCACGCTTAAAGTATAACTTTGATCTTAAAGATTGGAGTTGGTGTCTTCAGGCTCTAGCACTGCTCCTAGCATCTAGCATAACTTTGTCCCCAAATGAAATCCCAATCTCTTCAACATTAAATCCAGCATATCTATAATGCTAAAGTGTACCGAAGGCAATGACCCATTTAGAAAACCATAAACTTGTGACGTCCTTTCATACGGCGTAATGTTAATTCACGTTTAGCTCTCAAATAAACTTTGTCGCTCCTCCTACTCGTTCGGCGGTCGATCATCTATCACTAAGTATGTGAACAATATGGTTTCCACACCTATACTTGTAATTTATATGTTTTGTTAGCCAGATTTTGCATATACAATAATATTAAAGAAGTCCTAAATTTAAAAGCAAATTACATCCATATCATAATTTAGATTGCTGATAATTGGCTGCATAACTTTAGCTGTACCTATAGTAGGTGGAATTAACAAAATATAATATCCAGATATCAAATTCTTAACAGATTGTTTGTAGAGTTGTACAATCAATAATTTCTGTAATGATTGTAAATTGTTTACAACTTTCGCATTCGGGTGGGATAATTCAAGATTCAAAACAAATTGCACGAGGATCTATTTGTTGAACTCTTTCATGAGTTTGATTGCAAGCGTTTTGTAGACGTATTACCAATTGTTACATATAAACCTCTTTCATATCCAAAATGTCCCCTAACTAAAGGCTTGATATTCAAATTGTTTCTTGTGTGTGTATTTCAGTAGAATATGGTCCGAGCCCCAATTTGAAATATGTTTTCTTCCAAACCTTTTCCATCTCTGAAAGGCAACTCTCACTATACTGTAATGCTCATTTTTATCCTCATTGCGGCTTTACAATGAAATGTGAAATTGAATAAATTGCATTAACGGATTTCATTATGTGTGCGTTAGAATTGCATGCAGATAGAGTATATTAAAATTTTAGTGTTTATACTGGTGTGCGAGAAAGTATCGAATATCAAGTTCATTTGGTGTCGGTTTTATAGCCAATTCAGATAATATTTCACCTGCTAATTAAATACATACAACATGCCTTGATTTAATCTTGGTTTTCAATAAGACGTCACGGAAGGAGAATCGTCTTTGTTCTGGAATAGGCCTCCAGCTTCTGAAATAGGCCTTAGCTCTTCAGCTTCTGAAATAGGCCTTAGCTCTTCAGCTTCTGAAATACGCCTAAGCTCTTCAGCTTCTGAAATAGGCTTTAGCTCCTCAGTTTCTGGAATAGGCCAAGATCTAAAAGTAGAGACTATGGTTTGATCAGGCAATTAATGTCTTCAAATCGCCATAGGTCATTTTTAATTTTAGATTAAGAAATATAATACAGCTGTGATTAAAGCACGTCAGCAGCATGGGAAAGCAGTACAGTTATGAAGTAGGGATTATATTCGGATCCTCACAGTACAGACTTTGGGATCCCCATTCGATCAAAATATGAACGTCTCTTCTCCTAAGTACAGTTGATAATGAAATCTCTTAAATTCTGACCTTGCGCCAATAGAATATTGTAGAGTTTATACTGGGATAATAACAGCACTGTAAATTTTGTCATCTCCGGTCAACATAATGAAAGCAGCCCTTCTCTTACAACAGGAATATACGTGAGCACTACAGTATCGAACGTTGGATAAAGGTATAGTAAAGCTAATAATAAACCTGAATTAGGCCAAAATCGTTTTCAAAGTTTGACTAGCCCAGAGAGAAGCCAATTAGTTTTATTGAAGGTATGTTGGTTCTCCAAGTTCTAAAGAAACAACTACGATTCATTTGTGTCATTATATTTGCAGTTAGATATTAGAGCTGACATTGTTATGATCTTCTCGTTCGATTGGTTAGAGAGAGAGAGAGAGAAGAGAGAGAGAGAGAGAGAGAGAGAGAGAGAGAGAGAGAGAGAGAGAGAGAGAGAGAGAGATGTATGCATCATGTTGTGCACGTACTCACAGAATATAATTGATTTAGCAGAGCTCTGGTCCTGAACTGTATATGAAAAGAAAAGAGACGGTATGACTTGTTTTTTGTACACAATTTTACTTTGTTACATATTGACTTAAGTAAATTGTTATTATTATATTGTTTACTGATAATATCCTTAATTTATACTTGCTAAATAGTAATGACTAGATAGTCTTAAACATGAAAAAGGAAGATATTGTTATCAAATCTGTCCATTAAGATGTTCAGGTGACCTGTGCATGACATCATCAACATAAGCATATTAGCAAACGCTTACATAGTTTTGTCAATCTCATATGTCACTATCTGCGCAAATGGTATCTATCATTACTCCGACTAAGAACCCCGCTGCCGTCTTTACATATTCTATGGCAAATACAATTTGTAAGCGAAGTTATCTTGTCATCAGCTTCTGTCATTGAATCTACTCACTCATCTATTACCAGGAAATACTTTATCTTCAGGTCCATTGCGTTGCTTTACCCCCAATTCGGATACTGCTTCACCTCCTCATTTAGTACATTACAAAATGACTTGAATTCTCCTTGCTTTTTAACTACTTTAGTTTCTGGATCATCATTGCTGTTGAGCATTTGAGCTTAGCGTGAATTTTGATTGACTCACCCCAATACAGACCATGGGATCATCCCAAGTCAGAAAAATATTAGAATAAGGGGTATTGAAAGTATGGGATCAACACGCCTTAGAGAGATTCAGGGAGCAGCACAACGATAAAGCAGGGATTAAAATTGGTTAATACCAGTACAGACATTAATATCATAATAATAATGTAACAGTCCACGAAGCAACAATACTGATGTCTTCCTAATAAAAAAAAAAAACCTTGTCTAACACAGATGAGTAGAATATTAGAATAATGAGTACAGTAAGGTCTCACTGGATAGTTTCGTATTTTGACACCCCTTAATTTTTAAAGTAGAAGGCATGAGCCTAATTATGACAACCCTAGCATTTATAAATTCACACATAAGCTAAATCTGTAATGTGGTTTACATTTACGTTGAGTTAGGCTTGCAAATGGGTTGCCTTGTTGGTGACTGCCTGTCACAGATAGACTAGCATTGGTGATCAAATGCGTAACTTGGGCTGCAAATGAGCAGCCGACTTAGCTTAAGTATTTAAATGTGTCTGCTACCGAAGTAAATATCTAAAAGTCTACATGGTTGAGGGGTGATGAAAAGTATGTTAATTTGTTATAATACTAGTGAACTTTCAAGATGAATAAGGTACATACTAACTCTGTTAGCTGGCTTCTCACAGGAACAGGTTGAAAATAACTTTTCTGTCAAAAATGAATGTAAAAAAGAGGGGTTGGTGGTAGTATAGGTTCAGTATCAAAACCACCAGTTGCATAAGGAATTGACCTTAATACCTTAGCCAGAATCTTACAAGCATCCTTTCAACAAAAATCATTAGTTAGTTTTTATTTGTATCTTTATTGTAAAATTATGTTCATTTTTCTGCAATAGGTCATCGTCGGATGAAAATTTACCAAACAAACTGTCCAGTGAGACCTAAAGTTGTGATCGATTTTTCGTTGGTCAATTTATATTTCTTCTGTCAGTATCCCCCCAGAGAGGCCATCTCATTTTGCGTTTATTTTGGAAGGACTTTTTCGAACTCGATTAAAATCTAGAACGCCTCTGTATCTTTTTAGTTGGATGCAGATAATATGGATTACATTATTATGATAGTATAGTTCCATTAGAGAATGACTAATGTACATATAATTTTTATGTACATGCTCATCGAACATAACAAGTTGACCAGACTACTGATCTTAAGGTGTGCATGAAGTACTTTAAAAGAATTTTCGATGATTTAAATATGATTTAGAGAGTGGAACTTTACACAACAAATTGAAGCCAAAGAGATGAGAAGAAAACATAGATGTAATAATAATAATAATAATAATAATAATAATAATAATAATAATAATAATAATAATAATAATAATCAGCTATTATTATTATTATTATTATTATTATTATTATTATTATTATTATTATTATTATTATTATTATTATTATTATTATCATTATTATTAAGAATAACATTGCTATTATTATTTTTATTATTATTATTATTATTATTATTATTATTATTATTATTATTATTATTATTATTATTATTATTATTAACAGAAATAATCAAATATTTCACATATTTTGCTTCCTTGTTCTTGAAGCTCTTAATCCAGGCTTTTAAATAAATGATATATAATAAACGATATGTTTGACATGTTTTGCTTCCTTGTTCTAGAAGCGCTTCCCCCGGGCTTATGAATAAATGATATATAATAAATGATATGTTTGACATGTTTTGCTTCCTTGTTTTAGAAGCGCTTTCCCCGGGCTTTTAAATAAATTATATATAAAAAATGATATGTTTGACATGTTTTGCTTCCTTGTTCTAGAAGCGCTTTCCCCGGGCTTTTAAATAAATTATATATAAAAATGATATGTTTGACATGTTTTGCTTCCTTGTTCTAGAAGCGATTCCTCCGGGCTTATAAATAAATGATACAAAACTAAATGATAATTTTAGTCTAGAACTTTTACTGATAGTAATAGTGTTTTTACAAGGGCGGATCTACCATTCAGTTTAGTTATCAGTCATAGTGCAGATTGATCATATCTAGTATTAAGGTCATCAATATTGCTCGATTTAATACATACTTTGTAAATTGAAATTTCCTTCATCAATTAACATCATGGCTGCCTAGAAGTGACTTTAGAACCAGGCAAATAACTACATAAGATGAATATTTTGAAGGCTCAATGAATGTAAACCAGGATGTAAGTAATTAACTGAAAATAATTCACAGTTCAAACTATTTAACGTGATCATGTTTCAAACACATTAAAGAACTTTTATTTCATTATAGAATTAAAACTGAATCAGATCAGAGCTGCGTCTACTGCCGATATACATTTAAAGGAACAGTAAATAAACAAGTTCAAGAAATTGAAAACTAAATCTAAAGCATTTTTGACACGTATATATCTCCGCTGATGACATCAGGTGGTACTACATTTGTTCCTTTGAGATAACATTTTTCAAAGCTTTTTTCCCTATACTTCATTTCAATTTATTAGATACTTTTTATTAAATTCCTTCAATGTTTCCGTGTTCATTACATTGTCTAATATGCAAACATTAACGTTATACTTAATATATCATAAGCGGTAGCGAGGTTGCAGGGTTCTGTTTGAATTGTAAACAGAAATCAGATTCTGGATTGTTTGATTAAAAAGCGGGAGCAGTATTGTATGGGTTGTTTATATAGTTGGGTATTTTGTCAAAAGACGCTTGAGAACACGGTTGAGTGTATGAGTAGTATATTTTTGGTGTGTTGAAAAACAGTTTAACATTGCCATTTCCATTTGAACCCATAAGTACTTTTGCTCATTAATACCATCCTTATGTTAAACCTATGGACAATCTTAATATCAGATTTTCCATATGACCCCACAGAGGGTCCCGCATGTTAACCTATATACCATTTTAATACAAGATTTCCCTTATGAAATCATGGTTATTTATATACGACACCATTATTTCATAGTGTCGCATCCGTATATCTTTCTGTTTCTTCAAACACGTAGTTATCTTCTATATATAATCAAAGTTAACAGTTGTAACATTGATGTTCGGTGGAGATTCGCCAATATCCTAACCATATCATGTGTTAATTTTTAAGGTGGGAAATGGAGGACATACACATATAACATTTACGTAAGGCAGCGTGTAAAAACTGGATCCTTTACATCCATATTCGGGAATGCAACATCAAATATGTAGAGAATCTTAAACCTTCCATAAGGATTATTTTAAACTCTAAATTTGCCGCTTAGACTAGAAACACGATATTCAATGGGGCTGATAATATTAAAAAGCAAGTATCCAGTGTATCAAATTCGCCTGAATCTCAGATTTTGAAATTGTTTAAGTTAGTGACACTTGCCATCTGGCAAAATAGAAGTTTAACATCGCCCAATCAATGTAGAAGTATAAGTACAGCTTATTGTAATCAACAGAGAAGACTAGTGGCTTACAAGTGTGATTTTCCTGGGACTGACATGTATGCATATTACGGTGTTGGGTGGGGTGACAATCTCGTTTCGTAACCTTTTTAAAATAAGTTTGGTTATTTGTTTGCTGTTTGGTTAGAACTTTGCTCTTTTGCACACTACTACACATTTAAAACTTTTCAATGTTATTTATCGTTTTTAAATAGCGTATTTTATAACGTATTAATGTGTCATACTGAATTAATCAGTTTTCACTACAGGCTAGCGATAATATAACCAGTTCAATTGCTTCTCTCTTCCAATAAAAAGCCAACAAAGGATAAACTGTCACTCGGAGTAAAATGTCTAGTTGATGCATAACCGATGATTGCAACACGATGTGTGTTCCTAGGTTTAAACACTGATGATTTTATCATGGACGAATGCAATTGCCTTTTTCCTAATAATGTGTAATGAGATTATTACTGTATGGAATCGGGAGTCGCGTGCATTTGGCTTCTAATTTGCATGATACTCATCGAATTAATTGATAACCATCGTAGTAATTTTACACTAGCTGAATTTCATTCGAGGTAGCCACGCCCATGGATGCAATTGACGATATCCGTGATAATTCAATTATAGTTTCGTGAGAACAGCATATAACATGATCAATAGTTAGTCACAATAGAAACTGGAGTAGGTAATATAACTGAATATTATATGGACCCTTTTAAACAATTATTTATGGTTTCACTTATGCAGTATTTTATATATATTTTGCCTTTTCGTTTCCTCCATTTTGTTATATACTATATGTACTATCGGGAAGAGAGAAGCAGTATGATGAGCAACAATTCATGTATAACAAATCAGATAAATCTAACGGAAGTTAATCATATAATAGAATATGATACAATACGAAGACCTCAGTGATTCATTGTAAAATAAAGCACTGGTGTCGCTGTTTGTCAATTATATGAGGACTTATTTCCTCCTGCTTTGCATTAATCATTGTGCTGGAGTGTGCCTACCTACATACATTATATTTCAGGAATAACATAAGAGGATATATTGGAGGCTGGCATGGTCAAATATGTCCAGGACCTAATCATGCCCTAAATTTTATTATAAAGGGCCTTTAATGTGACAGACAAGAATATTGCGCAACTATTTCAGGCACATATTTGTATCAAATCAATCAACATAGAATGATATTTTAACATTTTAACGTATCCAAATTAATAAACTGCAAGCGCAATATGTATAGTGTGAACACTTGAGAATATTTATATTACATTAGACATGTATATTGTGCATGCATGGTCAAAGAGAGGTAATCCGAAGCATACATACAATATACATTTCTTCAGTTGTGGCCCTTACACATGAAAAATTTCAGTTGATTCAGTCCCATTTTAGAATACAAATTTCCTTCATTTTTTTTGAATTATTATTTTCCATTCCATAGATTGATCCATTCCGTGATTACATTTGTTTGGTCAATTATAGTCTTATTGATTGTTTTGAGGAGTTTGTTTCACCGTAGTAATCAGCTTTGCACATCAATTGTCGCTTTGTCCTTTAACTGTGATAGGATAAATAATCGCTCACCTGTTTAAACATTTATGCATTATACAGGTTTCAAAATTACCTGCGTCGGAAATATATACTCTACATTAGATTAATTTATAATATTCCTTAATTCAGAGCTAAATTTTGCAGATTGTGGGAAATGTTCGCTACAAACGTTTCCAGTGAGTTAATTGCCCCACCTGTATAGCCACTGCTTAATTTATTCTTAAGGACTTTATTGCTCCATACCATGCGGTTCAAAAATGGTTGGACCAGCGAATGTGCATCATGCTTATAAAGAGAGCGGCAGACAACTCTGTTCCTCCTGGTTTCGTCAATCCAAGTAGGATTTGTGGCCCTTTTGAATCTGGTGGTTCAGCTCTTACAGCTCTACCCTAGTAATCCATATGTTGACAGAGAAATGTTTGAATAGTAAACATAGATATAATGCAGGTTTTATTGCACACGGTTTATTGCACACGGCCCTGAGCTTGATAATGCACATTAATATAAGTATATTTACATCATGCTCAATAATACATATGCCGTTTTATTTACTCGTATGCTATAAAGTTTATTATGATGATTTAATGACCATTGTTTACACGAATTAAATAAAATAATATAAAAAATTACGTTTTAATGAAGATACATTATAACATTTGAATAATTCTAATACGAAAGCGTTCGGCCGTATATATTCAAAACTTTTTTTTAAAAAAAAATAGGTCGATTGTAAACAGAGAACATTCGATTTTAGAACTACAAATCATGAATATTTCAAAGGGCAATATATTTAGTAGGTTCGTTGTTTCCGTATTTACGCAGCTGCTATTATACACAAATCCTTTTTTTAAACAAAAAACGATACAGAAAGATTTGCTACTTTTATTCTGTTTAACAGGCAAATAGTTTCGACTGATTTTATATTGAATTAACAAGCATGATATATTTCTTACCTCCAGAACGTTTCAGAAATTTTAGTATTTCAACATGATATAGCTGCATCGCATGACTCTGTTTAGTAAACATTCTATGCACAAATATACTGTATTCATAATCTGATAATTGTATTTTGAATAATACCCTTTTGTTTTACTTCATTTGCGACTGAACAAGTTTGAGATAACATATTGATTTTACAGCGGATAAGAATATTGTTCTACGTAAGTGCTCAAAAGTCAAACAATCCAGCAAAAATATATTTTGTATTTTGAATAATTTATGCCATGATTAATTTGCCAAGTACCTAACTCTGCAAAGTTAAAATATATCTATATATCATTTAAATATGTGTGCTGCTCAATTTATTGCGCAACAATCTTAATAACAATCAGGAATTCCTTTTATTGGATTCATGTTGTAATGAAGGAATTTAAAAGATAATAACTTTTGAGAAGTTAACATCTATAAATTATATTTAGTAAATACTTGTATTAATACTTTTTTGTTTTCAAGTTATGCATTGCATTGATGCAATTAGTTGCATTAAAAGCAAAGTAAGTGATGTAAATGTTTAGAAAATTTAGACATGACGCAACATACTTTTAATTTCCATCCTGGCAATTGGTATGCTTTTCTTGACACTTTCAAAGTCAAAAAATTGTGGCATACTCATAAATGGAATCGTTGTGACAAAAAGTGTCCTGATTTCTAGATCAGACGTGTATAGCACTGACATATTTGATTTTATTATTGTATCTGCGATGAGTTGCATTTCATAAAAATGTGCAGTAAATGGTTAGATATTTTAGTTTTAACCGAACCTTCCAAATGTACTTGTAATTCCTATGTTTTTCATGAAATTGGTTAAATTTAAACGATTGCTGCATATATACACAAGTGGAAGCGTTGCGTATACATATCCTGATATCTAGGTACGACTAATGCAGAGGATTTTCCATTAGTTTTTATGGTTTTATTTTTCTTTCCGAAATGAAGTACAATTTCGCATGCTCGTGTTTGATCTTTTCGCGAGGAAAATCCCTCATGGAGGGACATCGATTCATTCACACCGGTAAGTAGTATTTTATCTTATCACGTCTTTGGTACGTCTTGGTGAAAAGTATACATTTGATCCAATTTGTTCGACAATCAACCAGGGGGAGAGTAAAGTATAGAAGAATTAATATATAAGGGGCCGAATCAGTCTGGTCCATTTTGCGTTTCTAATACTTAGGTATTGTTTTATCAGTGTGAGAACTGTAATCAATATGAGAAATATTGTGTCGATGCTTTGTACATTATAACGAAACATTTTGCTCTTGAAAACTGCAAAGACCGAAAAGGGAAAGTTAGTGACGGATTTTTCTTATCACAGTTCCTAGGAAATCAGCCAATTTTGTGAATCAAAATAGGTTCACGTTTTGGTTTTGTTGATGGTGGAAGGGTTTGTAGAAAAGAAGATACGAAATTTCATCAGATAGGTTAGTGATTTATTAAATATAAATATCACTCCATATACATTACAAATCTAAAATTATTCTAGATTTTGCCTAGAGTTAATAAGCGGATGCAAATCCCATATATTCATAGAATGTCTGCTTGAAATTGTTTGGAAAAAATTAAAATGATCAAATAACCAATTTACCCCAATTGTAGCCAGAGTATACGTGGGATACAGAAGTAAACCAAGATGCATTCAAATGCATTCAAATGTATTCAAATGCATTCAAATGTACATGCATTCAAATGTACGAAAATTTGTCAATGTTAGATAATTTTGAAGAGCTTGAAGTTTATAAAGAAATACACTTATAGCCACACATTTAAAAATAAAAATAATTAATAATGAATATTTCTCTGACAAGCGGAAAACTTTTTTATCATGTAGTATGTTTTAATTCACATTGTTGAAAACAAAACTAGTGCTGTGATGTTTGATAACTCTAGAATGAAAATATTGAACCATTTACCGCAACAATGTCAAACACCTTTTTTATAATTAAACATTAAGGACGTCTAAGCAACCGTTTGCGAAATAAATGGAATCTTGTCAACACATTCTTTGCCAATTAACGGGCAAACAACGTCACATGTTCCGACAGAGCTTACAATAACTGCACCATTTTAAGTAAAACTGATATATGTACCTCTTTGGAATAGGAAACGCTAGAGTCGGCTGTTGTATTTTATATTTTGCAAATGTAGTCAGCATTACATTACCGTAATGTTGAAGGTTTATTTCAATATAAATTCATAAAATATTTGTAGCAATTTAGGTTTTGTCATATGTTCTTAGATGAAATATGTTAGTTTTCTTCTCTCACTATTTTAATTCGAATTAGTTTTTATGCAAAACAATATTTTAAAAATGACGTATGACGAAGCTATCCGTTTCTTTCCTTTTCTACGTTCAAAAATTCAAATATTAAACAGTAATACCTGGTGGTTGGTGGTGTTATAGATAATTTACCTTCAGTTAAAAGTAAACCGTTTTTTATATGTTTTGTTTTTCGCGTATGAATTGACGTAATCTTTTTTTTCAGACTATCATAAAAATGGTCCATATAAAAGATTAGTATCACTGTATTATAGTAGCTGCTATCACGTATTAACCAATCATTTATTATTTAATTCAACTTCATTGATTTAATACATTAAATATCCCAGTAAACTGAACATATTGCATTAGACATTCGAGATAATATGAGAACACTACATTTAAATAGTATACGATACTAAAGGCTTTGTGGTGCTAGAGAAAATCAAATATTATAGAATACATAACAGAAATATGGTTCTGATAGAGAACATTATATATAACAAGTGAGGAGATACATAATAAAATATTATATAACTATTTTCCCTAAAGTACATCACACATTCACTGTCAGTACAAATGTCAACTACTAATGAAACCAGTCTTTCAACTGATGCAATGTGACTTATTCTAATGAGTCAAAATCTAACCCCATCGAAGACTCATTTTCTATAGTTTCTGTTTTAATGTTGAATCTTTAAGGTGCGTAAAATTTACGGGACCGTAAGGAAGGCATCCAATGCTTTTCCTCGCTTCCTATGTAAGCATGATCATTTAATTACCATTTTTATCCGTCATTTCTTTTTGTCATGTTTTGTGCATTTCAACACGGTGTATTTGAATTATGCGATGAAATCAATTATACAACTTCAGTGAAAAGGAAACAGCAGGCAGTGGTGGAATGCTGAAGTGCCTCGGAAATTAAACACTAAAAGAGAATTGTAGAATAGTGTAACGAAATAATATGAAGTCATATGAAGTACGAGAATTTAAACCAGCTTCAAACATATACGAGTGTGAGATGATGGAATGAAATACATATAAGGATCAGATAATTGGAAAGCGTGATGCTGTCTTGGAAACAAGTGATGGTTAGATTGCTTGCCATATTGTAAAGAATGATTTAATCTTAAATGTGTCAGAGTAGGAAGAGAAGTGAATCAGTCTAAATATAGCAGATTAGTGGATCTAACGGTAATGAAACTCAAGCTTGGATCTAACTGATAAAACGCATATGAGTTAATAAAAAGAAAATGAGAGATGACTGGATCTAAGGCAGAAACGAAATATAAGCAGATCAGTTTATTGGGGCAAGTAGGATGTATGAGACATTCACGTAATGGAGATAAGTGAATTCCAAAAAAGATAATATCTGATATAAATTATGTTACACAGTTTATCACTGTATGGATTCCATCCTAATCATGTTATCTGACTTATCACATTGTGATTTTTCAATATGAAGTTTACATTTTATAACATTCCGATACATGTAAAACAAGGTTAAATGAGACGACAATCCAAAAATAAGTAAAATGGACTTATTTGTCCAACGAAGCTACCAATATCTATCACAAATTATGAATATTTCAACAGAAAGGAAAGTTATGCTTGCTAATATTAGAGAGAAGCACATACCCATGTTTATACAAATAATGACACAACCAATCTGAACACTTTGTTAAACAGCTGTTTGTATATATATATATATATATATATATATATATATATATATATATATATATATATATATATATATATATATATATATATATATATATATCCAAAATCTTTTATGTAGAACAGTTTGTAAAGAAATCACGATTATTTTAAACGTTTCCATAATAATTGGCGCTTTTAATGCTTTTATTTCGTGCAAACATTTTACAGTATATTGCCTATATTCTTGTGCTGGATATTTTTAGCTGAGATAACTCCTCTTAAGTGTAGAATACACAAGGTATACAATCCTATGCAAGATTCGAACTGATTAAGATTATTTAAAATTAAATTGTTATGACGAATGCACTAAATATTATCAAAAGGAAACTACAGTAAAACTGCATTCGTTTGTTGCTGTGAGGATACACTATTTCGAAAGGCATTAACAATAAAAGACAAAATCAGTGATACTATTTGTTTTTAACTAAAGCAAGAAATTATTTATTAAATATGTAACCGAAAAATGGAAAAATATATGCCAAACATAATTAAAACATGCATGCACAACACCTCAAGAACAGAAACTGGTGTGTAGTTGGTATTTTCACATATTACAAAACTAACAACAAACATTATATAAAAGATCTACGAAAGGAAGTTTCGTGACACGTTCAAAAATGTATTTAACAAGCTTGAAAATGGCTTACAATGATAAAGAGTTCGTCTAACGACCAAACGGCCAAAAACGACCAATTCATACAATTATTTCTAGTTACTTTAACAAACTTTGCAAAAGTCAGAAGCTTTTGAACAAGCGTAAATTCGAACTGTGCTTTTAAAATAACTTAGGCATAAGAGTGCATGACAGGGTTTACCTAGCAGGCATTGGCCAAGATTCGCTCACCAATGTGTACACTGTCATTTTATTGCAAAATTATCAAGTGACATGCATTGGAGTTTTTATTTCTTGGTTAGATCAAATACCTTACTCGTTGTAGCTGAGGAACGTACACAGACCCTTCTGATATCAGTTTAGTTTCAGGTTTGCACAGATTGTCTCAAGTAGTACACGAATACATTTGGACCAATCGTGACTGACCAAGGACATTTACATATGATACAACGGAAGTAACTTGATAACACTTTTTTTAAAGATGCTTTTCAAGATTAATCTAAAATTGTTTAGTTTTTAATGCAAATTGGTCAACAACTATTGCAAAGAAGACAACACTGAGAAAAACAGGGTCCAACCTGTATTAAAGAAAATGCATCTAAAGCTCAACCACGTGATTGGCACGGTCAGTCTGGAAAAGCGGAAAACAGGTTTGAAGTCAATATGTTTGGATTTGGCATGATATAAAATTGGTTAAACAATTAGAGAATTATACATAGAATATGTAGACAGAGTGGCAATGCAGGGTAAAATATTGCAAAGTAGACACTGGCTCATGCTTGAGTCTTAGATTACTTTACGGCAAAGAAGAGCCAAAAGAATCAGGACAATTATATATATATATATATATATATATATATATATATATATATATATATATATATATATATATATATATATATATATATATAAGAATACAAATCATATGGCGAATAACAACCCTTTCAAGCGTACTGGATCCACCAATGGATCACGTGTGTCAGGGATTAATTAAAATAGATGCAATAAACTGACGACGAACAGCACGAAACTAGTAACTAACTAACCTAACCGCTTTCCACTCTTAATGAGTCTTTTTCAAAGGCAAATACAAAACATATATATAAGACAAACAAATAAACACAAAAATGTTGTGTTTGTAAACCTCTACATGGCTGTCTTCACATGTGTCTAAAACTATAAATACAACCAGCTTGTATAGACTAGTTGCGGAAACTGAAAACGTTGTATAATTCCCTAAACGTCTACAAGCCAAAGCGACATCTATTTTTGCTTTTTGTACATATGTAACGCAGATTATATCCAGGATATTTGATTCTATACCGGTTATTCTTATAGTAAAAATTGAAGGATAATAAGAAGATTTAGAAAATGTTACATTCTACTAGTGTATAGTTTTCATTTTCTAGTCTTCTTGGTTTAGACCGCATGATTTCAATGTTCTAAGGCGGCGTATCCAGCATGATTCCTTTTGCTTCCTGGTTTCGGAACTCCAGCTGTGGTTGTTAGCAATAGCGATAAGTATTATATCACTAAAAGTTTGGCCAGGGGAGGAGAAGTGTTCTCCGACCTTGCTTCTGTACAGCTTGTTTGTCATCCAATTAGATCTATGAAGGTTTATCCTTTTGTGTAGCTTTTCAGTTTCTCCGACGTACTGAAGGCCACAGATCTTACATGTGATGAGATAAATCACATTCTGTGTTTTGCATGTTTTGTCTGGATGACTTCATATCAAAGGCAAACAACTTCCATCCTTCAATAAAATTCACGGCAGAAATTTCCAACTCAAACCATGTTTTCCTGGACACAACAACCAGACTGGTGGAAAACAAATTACACACAGACATCTACTCGAAACCAACCGACAAACACCAGTATCTCCTCCCAACCAGCTGTCATCCAAAACACTGCATTAAGAACATTCCATATAGCCAGGCACTGAGGATACACAGAATTTGCTCCAACGATGAAAGATTCATAGAAAGGTCTGAAGAGCTGGCTAAACATTTAATTTACCGAGGCTACGATAAAGACCTGATTGCGGAGGCAATCCAAAGGGCCAAACAAACAAACCGTGATGACCTACTCAGATATGGACAGAAAGAAAAGGTTGATAGGATACCATTTATTCTGACCTATCACCCAAACATTCCCAAAGTAGGTAAAATCATCGCAAACCACTGGCCAACCGTGCAATCGTCAGACATACTAAACCTAATACTTCCGAACAAACCTGTAATAGCTTACCGGAGACCAAAAAACCTAAAGAACATCCTAGTCAGGGCAAAGCTAACGCCAATCGCTAGTCAAAACCAACCTAGTCAATCTGGACCCTGTGGCGATAAAAGATGCAAAACCTGTCAACATATGATAGAGACCAAGACATTCACTAGCACAGTGACTAAAGCAAAACTAAACATACATGGTCCAAACAAAACGTGCAAAACAGAGAATGTGATTTATCGCATCACATGTAAGATCTGTGGCCTTCAGTACGAAGGAGAAACTGAAAAGCTACACAAAAGGATAAACCTTCATAGATCTGATTGGATGACAAAAAAGCTTTACAGAAGCACGGTCGCAGAACACTTTTCCTCCCCTGGCCACACTTTTAGTGATATAATACTTATCGCTATTGCTAACAACCACAGCTGGAGTTCCGAAACCAGCAAGCAAAAGGAATCATACTGGATACGCCGCCTTAGAACATTGAAACCATGCGGTCTAAACCAAGAAGACTAGAAAATGAAAACTATGCACTAGTAGAATTTAACATTTTCTAAATCTTCTTGTTATCCTTCAATTTTTATTATAAGAATAACCGGTATAGAATCAAAAATCCGGGATATAATCTGCGTTACATATGTACAAAAAGCAAAAATGGATGTCGCTTTGACTTGTAGACGTTTAGGGAATTATACAACATTTTCAGTTTCCGCAACTAGTCTATACAAGCTGGTTGTATTTATAGTTTTAGCACATGTGAAGACAGCCATGTAGAGGTTTACAAACACAACGTTTTTGTGTTTAGTTGTTTGTCGTATATATATATGTTTTGTATTTGCCTTTGAAAAAGACTCATTAAGAGTCGAAAGCGCTTAGGCTAGTTAGGTACTAGTTTCGTACTGTTCGTCGTCAGTTTATTGCATATATATATATATATATATATATATATATATATATATATATATATATATATATATATATATATATATATATATATATATATATATATATTCTCTGTTTTTCAAAATATAATTTTATCGCTTAACTTGTGTTTGTTCAAAGCCATTTTTTATGGCATATAAAAGGCTGGTATTCGTTGCAGGACATGTCGACAACATAATAATTGGAAAAACTAGCAAATGCACAGTTCTGATTCACTGTGTTACTTGGCTCTCCTGGTTTCCAGTTCAGATTAACAGCACTTCCATCCCAGCTCACCCATTGTCCCTCGCTGGCTTCATCAGATATACCAATATATGCCCACACGATTCCTGTGTAAATAATAAATACCTTTATGCATGCAATTTTCTCATTTATATACACATTTTGCGCGTTTTAATTACCTGATATATGTATCAATTTAAGTAAACAAGAGCAAAACATACATTTAACACCAATATCTGATCTAGTGATTCTTTTTGCCATAAAAAATTATGAGGTCTAAGGATAATGACTGTTTAATAGGTTATGTGACATTTTTGTACCTAAATACAAATTTGGTAAATAGAATCTTCATTCATGTTCCAAATCCATCATAAATTTATAATGAGAGTTTACACATCAGTTCAAATATAATTTTTGAGTAAATAGTTACATCATTTACATCATTAATTCGAATTGCCAAAGGTAAAGTTTATTAACTTAAGAGGGGAATGTTACTCACATGTGAAAACATTACAAGACGTCTTCAATACTGCTAAAGAGAAATTGACCAATCTTAACAGACGCAATACTTAAGGGATGATCTTTGAAATTTGTCTAAGATTATGACGATTTTCTGTGATGGTCATTGCTACTAAAATCAGAAAACCGATAATGTTTCCCCACCTACTTTGACCATATTTTAAGTAAATCATCATGACATGAAGGTGCAATTGATGTCTATCTGCAATCAAAATGGCTGCCATGTCTGAAAAACATAAGCCCTATCAACGTCTATAAAATTACCAGAAAGGCTTTAATCGTATTTGCCAGAAAGCATAATGATAGAGAGATCCATCAAGTTTTTTAAAAAAAATCCTGATCCGCAATCACGTTTGAGATGTGCTGCTAGACTGACAAACTCTTCAAGGACGTCTTATAATAAATCGCTCAATACAATCAGACCAGATTTGACAGATAACATTCTGAATCAAAGAACGTTTAAAGATTACATGTCCACCCTCTAATGAATGCACTGTTAGTAAAGAGGGATAAGCCATAGATCTGCCTGCTACATATTTACATAATTCGACAAACCTTCATCTTAGTATCAAATCATAGACAAGGCACTCTTTACTATTACTATCAACCATTTAAATAACTTATTTACAAAAAAAAACTCTAAAATAAATTTAACAAATTTATTAGAAAGCATACAAATTAAATTATTTGATGAATTTTTCACAAGTAAGCTCTTTGCTTTTACTGATATTAAGATCCTAGATTCGAAACACCTTATATAAAGTTAGAACTTCCAGATATTCTCTCAATGTTTTTTATTTCTTTTTTTTCACCAGTTTCAGTGAACAAATACATCATTACATAGTCTGCTCTACAATAAGTCAAACGTCTTATTATATAGTCATAAAGGTGTTTCATTTGCTTTCAGAATTACGTGAAATATAATTGTAAGGTATTAACCTACTTCTTGTAAATGGCCTTTGTAGTTGTCAAATTACAAATAACACCAAACAACATATTATTGCATCAACATTAATTTTATTTTGAAGGACATTAAAAGGTGTAGTGGAAATTAAAGGGCCAACGGTGGGACAGCAATAACGTTTGATTTGTGAAGAACATTCACCTTTGAAAGCCGCTTGTTCGATATTATACTCGCTGTTCACTTTCACCTTTAATGATTATTAGTGTTATGGGCTTTGGATGATCTTCGGTATCCGTTGTTAAAACTTAAAAGAGCAATTTTGCCAGGAAGTGTAATAGCACTTGAACATGACCATAGGCTAGCACAGAAACATTATTGTTCTGTTAAAGTTTATTGACATTTGCTGACGTTTGTTACGTCTGATATGAAGTTACTGCGTTTATAACTTAAATTTAATTAACGTTACAGAAAGACATGACGTTTCTCAGGCAATAAACATATGTTTGAGTACATTGCTTAACATACTTTGAGGATACAACTAGATTTGCTCTGTATCGTTAACTGCAATGTCAATTACCGTTCGCCCCCGATACTCTCGTTAAATCAGCAATCTGAGCCTGGGTCGTAATGGCAAGTAGCTTGGCCTTTTCAGATTCGCATATTTTCATTGCGTCACGGAACGTTCCGCCACTGCTATAGACTTTGATGCAAAAATAAGAGCCTGCCAAAGTGACGTTAGTGTAATCCATATCACATGACGTTGATTGCACTGTAAAATGCAAAATTCATACTTTTATCAATGCTGATGTCTTGGTAAAGCCGGCAAGAGGTCCTAAATCATTAATGAGAATAGGTCGATCAGTCTCATTTCTTTCGATAGCCATTTAAATTTGATTAGTTTTATATCAAAAGTTAATCCTTACAAAACACTGCGTACTGGGTTTTGAAAATTTGTGATTAGAAGCGTTTAATGATTCAATATCATTTGTTTCTATGCATGAGCTCTGCTCTGACATACATCTTATATTGCAGCAGGGAAAAGGTCAGAACAATGCAAGGCATAATAGTCGAGTATGCGGCATCTTAAATCACACACACACACACACACATTAATCTACCCCGTTTTTAATACGGTGTTCTACATCGGAATAACACACAAATTTCACAAGTTTAACTGTGCGAATAAAGACAAAAACTAACAGATCGATTTAATAAAGTGATGTGAAAGTTATGACACAAAAACTTTCATTCAATATTTGCAATCCTCATGTCAAATGTTGTGATCATGTATTATTATTATTATTATTATTATTATTATTATTATTATTATTATTATTATTATTTACACTAATTAAGAACAACTACAAAATAAAGAAACAACAGGGATGTCGTACAAACTATTATACATAATTTCTCCAATGAGACAAACAGTATATCTGTATATTTTGTATACATCAGGTCGTATGACCTTTCTGTGAAACGAGAATAATAATTAGTATTATTATTGCTCCAAGGGTTCATCAGCAATTCAATAGGAAAAGACACTAAAGACTGTTAGACAAAATATCATATATAATTTGTCACTTTAAACAGTTCTAATTATCCACTCAAGATTTGACAAATTATAATGACATTAACAAGATGATATTCGTACAAAGAATGACAAGAAAGTATACATATAAATATAAGAACGTAGATATTTCACAGTCGATGTCCTCACAACAGTCGGCAAAACAATTTGACAAATATGTGAGTGGCCCATCCCACGGTTCCAGTCTTTGATCATCAATTTCCCTAAAAATGGAAGCGTGCAGATGTGCCCGAATCAAAGAACAATCACACTCATCAATAATAAGTTTATGCTTACAATCTTCCTCATCAGAATGAAACTCCAAGCATAGCACATCATTACTCAATAATACACAGTTCAGAGAAGGACATAGCACTATATGAAACATATACAATGTTTGAATCCTCCGTTGAAGGTATCTGTATTAGCAACAGGACCTAAGGCATGTGTTATTTGACTTCAAGAGATGTTTCTATAGGGTATATTTCGCATCCTTGTTGGCCACCATGCGGACATCTAACGTATACGCAGAACTAATCAGCAACTAATAAAACTTTTACCCCAAGGCATTTAGCACATTTTTTCGTCAGTTGTAAAACAGTAGATTAGTTTAGAACCGTAGTTGGCTTCAGATATGGGTGCCTTGCTCACCAACATCATCAACATGTACCTAGAAAGAATCATATCCGATGCTTTGAAAGACCATGAAGGCAGTATTAGTGTCGCATGGAAATCAATCAACTAATTGCGTTTCGCTGATGATATCGATATATTAGCAGAAATTACCATTTGGACACCTGAGCGAGTCATTAAAACGATCACTAAGGTATGATGTAGACTTCAGAGCTGAGAAGATCAAGCTAATGACAAACGACCGAAGTTGCGTCCAAAAGGAAACAAACAGTGAATTGGCGTAAGCTTTTTCCCAGTGACAAGCTTCAATTAACTAGATGCGTGCTATAACCTCTGATAAAGGTTCAACGGATGAGGTTCTTTTCAGTATTATGTACACATCAATTACACTGGCTGCCAGGAAGCCTATTTCGAAGAATATCGGTATTATGCTTAGATTCAAGATCACATTTCTGCGTTCCATCATCGAGTCCATATTAATGTAAAACATTGTCCCTGACAGCAGAACCAGAGAGTATACTATTTGCTTTAGAAATGAGCTCTTATCGATGGAAATCTGGATGGACCATTTGAAGGTCTGCTCACCACCGTGCAAAAAATCAAACTAAGATGGGTAGCATCTCACCCCTATCTGGCATGTAAAAGACAATTATACTTATCCTAGAAGGCAAAGTCAGTGGAAAGAAAACAAGGCGGGCAGATGATGAGACTGAAAAGCTATGACAAAGAGTGGAGAGGCATGAAATTTGCAAATGTCCAATACAGTATAAAAAGGATAGCAAATTGTGTGTGATTCAACTGAGGATACTCTAAGACTAGTAAGGTTACGAAAGAAATGACAATTATATTTAATAACACGAAGGCATACTTAGATTGAGACGACGATATACATATAATAAAAATAATTATTTTATTGACTATTTCCTTATTCGTGGATATGTTGCTTTTCTAACGTAGCATTATATTTTGATAGTGATTAGAACAAACAATTTGGACAGTGCTATATATGATTTATTCCTTACCTTTTGAGCTAATTAGATGAAGGCGATGCCTGAATAAGTTTTTATGGTATATTTTTTTAAAGTAAGAAAGAAAAGAAACAAATATAAAAAACATACAAAAACGAATGAAAGTAAGGATCGATCCATACATTGCTAAATATAAGTAAATAAGAATGAGAAAAACAAATAACTTCAATGTCATCGCAATGAACATAAAATTAGATCCATATGTAAGTTATGTGTTTTTAGTCCTTAAGTCCCCTCAGAAGCACGTAGTATATATTAATTAGAAAGGAAATACTTAAGGAAATTATGGTCTTCATTTTCTTAAAACTATAATGATGCCAGATATTAAACCCACAAATGAAGCCAATGTTCTTCATTTAGATATATGCAGTACACAACTTAATTGTCGCTTCAAATATCCTTAAGCGAATTCGAGTCATGACGATTTTGGAAGCTATTCCGATTGCTCTTTGTCTTACACGCCTAAACTAAATATGTCTTGATTTTTCAAACTCGAGCACTAAGCTCGACTTGATTAGAAATGTTCTTGAAATGTATTGAAATCATGCATAAATCAAGACCGGAAAATAACGACATATTGGAGTGACAGCGACGTTGAGAATGCTTACTCTTAGTATTATCGATGACAAAGGTCATTACGCTATCAGTGAGGTGAAAAATGAGTCAGAGAAAATGAAACGGCGCAATCCATCAAATTTCATGAGTTACAATTTTGAAAATTTTAAAACTGATGCTAATTCTTTTGAAATAGTACGTAATTTCTTCATTTTACTTTGAATCAATCATTAAAATGTCAAATTATTACAACAATTTCAGTTTCTTAATTGTGATAATTATATGAGTATTTACTTACTTTTTATTAGGATTTAGATTCATTTCCTTTAAAAGAACTGTTTTATGCTATACGCTTTGAAATTATAACTTCCTTATCCAAGTAATCCATCCGATTGTTGAGTAACTCCGCAGGGAATGTGAGCGAATAATTTTACTAGATAAAAATTTCCGGTGGACAGATTTATAAAGTATTCAATAGTAAGCTAATTAAATTACAATAAACTTCAACGCAGTCTTCAGTATATGGAATAAATTTGTTTTCCTAGATTGAAATGTATTGCCTGGATATAAGTTTATACTCTTTTATGTCTTTAGTACATCGTCATTAGGATAACAGTTATCTAATACTTGCCTGTGAAATAGACAAACCCATCCGAAAATTGAAAACCCTGTGGTAAACCTCGTCGGAATGAAGAGGACAGCACACAGTGGCTGGTGTGCTTATCATAAAAGAAGGACACACAACTGTTCATTTTGTCATCACATTGTTGCATGCACTCCCATATTTCAATTCCCGTCTCATTACTGATTTCTACAGATTTATATATTTTGTTTGGATAGATTCTGTCCTGCATCAAGTTCTGTTTCGCTGCATGCGAATAAAAAATTAAGTTATGGCAATTATAGAACTAACTTTTCATTAATGGATTGTGCTAGTATATACATGCATGCATGCATATATACATGCATGCATACATACATGCATGCATGCATGCATGCATGCATGCATGCATGCATGCATACATACATACATACATACATACATACATACATACATACATACATACATACATACATACATACATACATACATACATACTGAAGCCGCAACTGTCTTTCACATTTACTGATAACAATATAATTCTGACTCTTGTCTTAAATCTACGAAAACGTTGCAATCAATATCTAAAGTAATAACAAAACTACATATTAAAAAGTTGTTATTATAGTTTAATTAATCTTAGAAAATTAGTTCAATCATTAATGTTTGTTTAGAATACGACATCACTTCTTACTAACTTTATTGTTTTTTATCCATTATATTTGAGTCTAATCTGGAGAGTAATTTCGACACATTTACCCGTACATCATGTACAAAACTTAGACAATCATAGTGGCTTGACTGTTAATCTGCCTTTTACGATATAGCGAGCAATGGCATTTGCCCGCAATAAAATTACACACGCAACCAGACTCATACAAACAAGCAAACACACACACACACACACATATATATATATATATATATATATATATATATATATATATATATATATATATATATATATATATATATATATATATATATATATATATATATATAATATTTTATTTGTTCATCCAGTCTCTGTTTTGTATATGCCTATTGCATTTCTGTTAATCAATCCCTGACATATGTGATCCTTTGTTGAATCAAATGCATTTGAAAGGACTGTCCTTCGTCGTATGATGTTTATTATATATATATATATATATATATATATATATATATATATATATATATATATATATATATATATATATATATATAATTGTGCACTATATTTGCATTTAATTTTCAAATCTTTTTTATCTCATATCATATGAATTTTAGATCTGAACTGATGTTGTTAGTGCGGGCCTGAAGTCGATGTGAAATACTATAATTATAAGTGATTGGGGAAACAGACGAGAACTAAGTCCACCCATTTAATATATACTACTTCAGAGAAAAAATAATGCCCATATTATGATACATATAAGCTGCAAAGGAGAATACCACGGGCTCGTAGCAGAATATCCTTCTGTGGATTAATGACTGAAAGTGAACTTCAACATGGATATATCTCCAGAATACAGATTAAAGTGAATTATTTTCGGAATCGATTCAAATAAACAAGAAGAACAACTTAGAATAGCATTAATTTTTGCAGAGGAGAACGAATTTGAGTGTACTTAATGCTTTGAACAGGTACTAATGAGTGTGTGAATTTTAGAGCCGCCAACATGTATATTTAACTGAAAGGACGTCTGTATCGTACAATGTAATATATTATAGTAGATCCAAATACCAGTGTTTTGCACGTCTAAAGTTCCGAGTTGGATCCAGGTTTATGTACATGCACGTGGATGATATCGCCTGTAAAGTTTCATCGATTTTCTCCATATTGTCCGTTTACTTATACAGTGATGATTAATCTACTCCCCAGAAGATTCGCTCTCTTTCCTGGAAATGTCACTAGCGTGAACGTTTGTTTTCGGTTTTAACTTAATAATCAAGAAATTCGCCAATGGAGAGCAATATATGAAAGTGCAAGCTTCTTAACAGCAGTTTAAGTTTAACTTATCAATAATTTTGTCATCAACATTTAAGACAGAACCCGGATTGACCCTGGAATTAAAGGTTGTATCGGTATTGGTGCAAACATCCAGTTGTCTTTTCTAACCAATCACTTCTATTGAGGAATTATGGGATTTGCCTTTGCATGCAAATATCTATCTTTAGAAACTGAATGGCTTGGAACTACTCACAGCCGAAACTGAACGGAAACAATGTCAGTTATATATATATATATATATATATATATATATATATATATATATATATATATATATATTGCCCAAGTAGGTTATCAGTTTTGCGAAGTGTTGTTTTACTTAGTTCAAGTCAACATGAAGACATATTATAGACTGTCGTGAGCATGTCATCACCACACACAAAGTCAAGTGATGAATATGTACAACTATTTAGAAAGACTCCAAACATACCTCTGTGTCCGTCGTGAAAGCGGTCCTGTAGATATTAAAATAAATAGTGTAGTGTAACATCAGCTATCGTGGGCTCGAAGTAACAAGATAGTTCGAAGTTACATTAGTGATGTTTACCAGCATCATCTGTCGAACAGTTTTGCTAAATGATTACACTATGCCAAAAGTTGGGACGTCGTGTTCATGTGCTAATAACATATGGGGACATTTCTGTTTAGGAATGGACACGAATGGTAACATCTTTATTATAATTTATTTATTTCAATAATGGGATGGGGGCCATTGTTATATTTTTATTACATGCTTGTTATTAGTTATTCATTTTTCCGTTTGAATAAAGGAATAATACAACACGTCTCGCCTTATACAAATAACATCTAACATATATTAAGCTGATTCTTTTTAATATTCGAGGAAAACAAAGCGATGTCATTTTCTTGTCATTTGGGAAATAATGCGATATTATTTAATGCATAATCACATTATTACCTGTATTTTAGTGCAAACTGCAAACCTTCTTAAGTTAGTGCATTTTTCATAGGACGATTATGAGGAATAAAAATATATTAAGTAGAAGATGAAACAATTTAGCAAGTTTGATAAGTTCAATTTTGCCCATATAAACAATCTTGTGATTCCATTAAGAATCACGTTTGATCAGATACAATAGTATCTAGAAAGGAATCGAAGTTTATTTGATTTCCTCAACTTGGTGCAGTTGCCTAAAATAATGTTATAATGTCATTGGTCACGTGATACTGTGCAGCAAACTAATGTGTATGAGGCGAAATTATACAATTATTATGAATAAACTCTAGTCATGCTATGAAAAGAATTATTAAATTACCACAAATAAATCTTGGCATGGTCCAGCTACCATTCTGTAGACACGTGACTGCCGGATTCTGATCAACTACCTTAAATAGATCATCCTGGCATTTGTAGGTATAGTTCTGTCCGACCCCCACTTCTGCCGTCTCATTTATTGTCCTTGATATCGACGGAAGAGTTGTGCAAACTGTTTAAATATGAAAACAAACCTTGAAGACACACCTACAGTAGTAATCTTGCAAAATGTTATAATCGTATGGAAGCAATTTCTTGGGTACATAAATGACGCAAAATAACTTACAGCGTTGAGTATACCCGTAATTGTATCTTTATAGATACAATATAGATGGAGAGAGAGAGAGAGAGAGAGAGAGAGAGAGAGAGAGAGAGAGAGAGAGAGAGAGTAAATTTAAGTCAAACTTTATCCATTGTCTTAATATGTCATCTTCAGAAAACAGTATCAAAAATTTAGAAGTGACAAGAAGCAATGAATATTTGTTATCTATTTAAACAGTTTTTGAAATATATTAATTAAGAAAATGTTGAATTCGCCACATGCTTGCTAAATTTCCACATTTAAGTCTAATTAGCTGTATACATACCTTAATATATTGTAAAATTGTACATTGTGCAGATAAGCAAGCAAACTATGAGGTGTCATAAACAAGTATTTTAAAAGACAATCTATACAACATCAAGTGGATTTCAAGTAAAAGCTTATTTAAAAAAAATTCCACATGTATAGTGAAAATTATCGTTGACTGAACTTGCATTATGGTAGTGCTTTATGCAGTCTGCAATTCTGGTGGTAATGATGTAAATGGAATCGATGACATCTCTGAGCTCAGCACAGGATTTGGCTGATATCGTACAAGATAAAGACAGAAGTATTTGCAAATGCAATACGCGTTAGCTGCATTGAGAGAATAATTTGAATTTCAAATATTTTCTAACCTTCATCAAACATTATTCATACCACCATCGTATAGGGAAATGTTTAGGTTTTTTTTCTTCATACGTTAACACGTTTTGCATCGTTTATTTCGATATCGAGACGTTGTGGAAAAAAGATGCAAAAAGTGCCAACACATTCATTTTTGGCAACGCCACCAGTGAAACGCTTAACATTTGCAATCATATTTTAATATACAACACAGAATATATGAGCTACCTGATCACATGCAAGGTGTGTAGCTCCCAGTATTTGTGATGTGATTATGGCTTATAAAGTAGCTTTAAAATGTTTCAGTCATATCGCTACGATGTCTGCAGTGTGTCATTTGTATTTATGTCTAGCACTAGGGCATCAAGCATCAGACATGTAGCGTAATGTCCCACCCAGTCACATTATCCTGACACCAGGCCGACCAGTTCTAACACTAACCTCTTAATTCTGAGCGCCAAGCGAGGCAGCTGTTAGTAGCATTTTTGTAAGTCTTTGATATGACTCAACCAGGGATGGAACCCACGACCTCCCACATCCGAGGCGGACGCTCTAACCACTAGGCTATCGGAGCGGATCCCAATATATTAAAAGACGCATATATTATATATTAAAATAATTATACACAGATCAAACTGGTAAAACTAGTGAAGTATACTAGAACCCTGTCGCCCATCATCTCTCTAATAAAGGTCATACATTGAATGTTGTATTCCTTCCATAAATCAAAATGGAGTATAGAAATTATGAAATCCAAAGAAAACTATTGCGTTCACTCAAGCCCAGGAGCTTAAAACAGAAATAATTCAAACGTTCATTAATCAATGCACCAGTAACAAAGAACATACGTGCTACTAAAACCAAATATTTATTTCATTTATTGCTCTCTCTCTCTCTCTCTCTCTCTCTCTCTCTCTCTCTCTCTCTCTCTCTCTCTCTCTCTCTCTCTCTCTCTCTCTCTCTCTCTCTCTCAAACACAATGTTTAATGATCATTTATATGTGAATTTGCAAGCTGGACATTGAAAACAATTAGTCAGATGTGTTCAATAACTTATTAATTATTGCAATATCATGCTACAGCTTTGCTCGTGAACACAAATTCGTTAAACTTTCAACAAACAGCTTAGCGACATATAACATCCAGGATGAAATATTTCGTAGTGGTAAACGACACAAACACTTTATCCCTGACTTAATAAAGCCCACCAACGGAACCTCTCTAATCTTATCATAAGGAATCAGTACACAATTAATAAAATCCGGTTCAGTTCCCATGAATGTAGTCCCAGTCTAATTTTAGATCATTTTTCCTGTCTCCGTTTGGTGGTGATACAAGAGTTAGATTTAGGCATTCTTGGTAAGGATTTAACAACAATTTTTTATTCTTTAGAATATGAGCTTATGGTGTGGTTGTCTGTGTGTATTTCGGCGACAGTGCACAGTGAGTAATAAGGCCAAGGTGAGGATTAGGAAGTGAAATCTGTGTTCCGTTGCATGGTGTTTTGTTTACAATTTAGCCTCTCAAAAAATACAAGTCAACCCTTGACAAGAATTTCACCGTAAAGTCATCTTTGAAGGTATTTTCGATTAACATATGATTGTCACACAGTAGAAAGTTCAGTACTGAGAAACAAATGTAGTGACTATATAGTAAAATTAATTGTGTTCTATGACCATAACAAAAATGTGACACCACTCCACATCGTAAACTTAAAATGTGTCTGTTTTGTACTGAAATAGCATGTACATTTTTATTATGCTAGATTCTAAAGTCATGCTATCTTATCGAAGAGTTACAAATTTTCCGCCGTTGAATCCTTTGCGAGCTTTTTTGAATAGGTGATTAAACTAAATTAAAAGGTGTAAAAAAATAAAATGTGCTTTTGCATGAGGTGATGTGATGTCTGTGTTGTGATTTTATAAAGTACTTATATGCATTATAATTTTTAAATAATATATTAATCGTTAAGAAACAGAGCAACACCATGGTCATGCGATTAAATCCATAGTTACATTACCGCACGTGAAGTTTGTCGCTGCCCACTGACCATCCCATAGACATGTTATTGTTGGGTTCTGATCCTTTTTCCCGAATACACCATCCTGGCACCTGTAGGTGTAGTTCTGTCCTACTTCCATTTCTATTTGTTCATTTATTGCCCCTGGTATCACTGGAGGGGTTTTACAAACTGTTCGAACATTAATAATACACAATTAGTATTGTCCATGTATCAAAATAATATGAACAGCGTCTGTTAGAAATGTAATTTAATATTTTTCTAGGAAAGGTGCATTCAACAACACATGTATAGTGGCTCAATACACAAAATGGTGGACGAAAGGTTATGCTAGATACTAAAGTCAAATTTGCTAAAAGAAAGATGAAAATGGCCGTTATGAAACACGTTGATACGTCATTATCGACACGGAGTGCTTGACTATGGCTAGTCTCTATACAGACATGCAGCCTAGTATAGGAATATAATATATAAGAAGAACTTATGTGCTACAGATATATCCATTTTAAGCTTGAACATACATCCATAGATATAAAAGCAGATGTATATTTAAAGAAGTGAAAGATTGTTTTTGTACTTTCAGTTTTTTTATTGAATGAGTACATTTTTGCAAAAGATCTAAGTGAATAGAGGACATATATACAACTATTCACAAACGCAAACATACTTATCTATCTACCGACGTATATGCACACATTCAAGTATGTACACACAAACAAGCACATACATACGTACACACATACAAACATAATATAGAATATAATTCTGTATTGTAATCGCAAAGGGGTAATAATATCATTCCATTATATTACAAATCTTCTTGCTTTTGGTACAATTCTATTTCGTTGCTTATCACTTCTTCGACAATTGTCAGATTGCATATCGTTTTTCTCCTTATGGACAAAATATGTTATTAGCTGTTCCCTGGAACTATAAACACAAGGTGTAGGTAACAGTATAGCTTGAAACAGTATAACTTGAAATGTGTCCACATGTAAAAAAAAAAAACAAAGAAAATGCTGGATTTAGAAAACACGCTTTTTGCAACGACAGATAAAACCGTAGTAACAGAGCAGTTAATTGTTTAGACCGTTATGCCTTGGTGGTTTGCTACAACGGTGCTTGTTGCTGGTAGTACACACAGCATAGTATTTTTGGCAGGTTCAAATGGTTCAACATATTGCTTCAAAAGTATTTGCACATCAAGCATCATCTCTGCTCACTATTTCTATCACTAGCCCCTAAGCAAATAATGGAGAACCATCTATAATGAGTTCAGTTATATATATATATATATATATATATATATATATATATATATATATATATATATATATATATATATATATATATATATATATATATATATATATGTGTGTGTGTGTGTGTGTGTGTGTGTGTGTGTGTGTGTGTGTGTGTGTGTGTGTGTGTGTGTGTGTGTGTGTGTGTGTAGATATCAAGGCAATATTTACGTTTATTTTATATCTTGTATTCCATTTTATTCTGAGAATATATTGTACGAACGGCTGCTCCGAGTATATATTAGATGCAGGATGAGGATTCATTCGTTTGACTGTACAGTACAGTACAGTACAGTACAGTACAGTACAGTACAGTACAGTACAGTACAGTACAGTACAGTGCAGTGCAGTGCAGTGCAGTGCAGTGCAGTGCAGTGCAGTGCAGTGCAGTGCAGTGCAGTGCAGTACAGTACAGTACAGTACAGTACAGTACAGCACAGTACAGTACAGTACAGCACAGTACAGTTTAATATAGTACAGTACAGTACAGTTCCACAAAATAAAGCGAAACACATGTGATTTTTATTGCTGTAAAATTACTAACTTGAATTAATATAAGTGAATATGTTCTTTATGCTTAGTGACAATACTAATTACATTTAGGATTATATATATATATATATATATATATATATATATATATATATATATATATATATATATATATATATATATATATATATATATATATATATATATATATATATATATAAAGAGAGGGAGAGTGTGTGTTAAATTATGCTGGAGTTAATTAGTGGTCATATCCGTGTATGCATTTTTTAAATCATTATTTCGAGAAGTGAATAGACAATATTTATCACATTAAATTGGTTCTTAGAGACGGGCAAGCTCAAAAATATGTTTTTCCTCGCTTCTAAGATATATGCATGTTTGCTTGTTTACTTACAAGGGTAACATTTGGCCGAATTTGTCGTTATGTTGTTAATGCATATTTCATCCCAAGTGCACAATGTCTTGTAGCAGGCGTCATTGTCAATGGATTCCTATATCAAATAAATTTGTTGCATATGAAACAATTTTGAAAACCAAAACAACATGAAATTTATGACGTATCTTTCGAATTATTCTTTATAAACCTGCGTTCGTCAAATCATCTGACACTGGGTAATATTTGTATTGCCATTTATTAATTTATTATTGCCTGAGGAAACCATGAATTGCTTATCAGTGGATAAATCTTACAATTCCGTGTTCATACCTTTTTACAAATACTGAGACATGTTGACGAGGTGGTTTGGGATAAATATGTAATATTCATTTATATTTAGAGAACACAAACACACATGTATTGATTACGTAGTTCTGGTGATCACAGTTGAGATACATATGTTAAAAAAATTAGTTTGAGCAGTTTTATTTCATTTTATGAACTTTACATAATTTACAGTTTATTTTTGAGCGTGGTAGAATATGTATTTAAATTAAGAATTCTTTAAGAGAATATTTTTTCTTACTCGCAGTAGCAGAGAGTAATCAAAAGATTTCAGACTCCTTCACTTTAAAATAATAATAATAATAATAATAATAATAATAATAATAATAATAATAATAATAATAATAATAAATAATAATAATAATAATAATAATAATAATAATAATAATAATAATAATAATAATAATAATAATACTTTTGCAAGACTTACCTGCGCAGGACTTCTGTTTACCTGTTAAACATTCTAGGACAGGTGATGAAATAAGAATTTGTTACTAGAATACATTGTTAATTGGCACAGATTCATCAAAAGAATGTGAGACTTAAGATCTATAATAAATTATAAGGACATTTGGTAATACTTACCTGCGGAGGACTTCTGACAGCCTTATAAAACCATTTGGTCCCCTTGATGAGTTTGGATTCTGGCATAGTTCGATTCAGAAGTTGGCAAGTAGCATTCAGCCTGAAGTAATTAACAGCGTAGCATGCATTTAAGTCTTCACATATTTTAACACATCTGTCGGCTGTAATAGGCATAAGATTCGCCATGAAGCCCTCACGTTGGCGTTTCTCAGCAATAAATTCAATGCAATCGGCACCTAAACCAACAAAGAGAAAGCACCCTAATTCAAAGAGGAAAATAAAGTACAACAGATACATCGTTTTTGGGATCATCAAACCACCATGCGCAAACTTGAACTGGTAGATTTATTTTCCATCCGCCGTTTCAATAGCAATATATTTGAACTAATTATTACTAGTTAGTAATCCCTTTATAGTGGTTGATACACAAAAGAAGTACAACATGCATCACAGAGTACCAGTCAGAAATGGAGAGCCTGACCAATCATTCTCAAAGCGACATTATGTACCTCCTCTATGTTCTGTTGTTGTTGTAAATAGTAGACATATATTGCAGTCCATGTATAATTCATATACTTTTGTTGTCTATGCGTCGTCGTCAAAGGTAACTACCAGACGGCATTGGTGTCAAAGCTGCAAAGCAACGGGATACTAACTAGACATGTTCTTTTAATGCGAATGTGCAGATAGACACACACATGATTTTATGTATGTATGTATGTATGTATGTATGTATGTATGTATGTATGTATGTATGTATGTATGTATGTATGTATGTATGTATGTATGTATGTATGTATGTATGTATGTATGTATGTATGTATGTATGTATGCATGCATGCATGCATGCATGCATGCCTGTATGAGTGGGTGTGTATTTGTGTTGGCCGATAGATAGATAGATAGATAGATAGATAGATAGATAGATAGATAGATAGATAGATAGATAGATAGATAGATAGATAGATAGATAGATAGATAGATAGATAGATAGATAGATAGATAGATAACAATGAGTAACCTGTGTATTCGCCGTTAATATTACAGTGCGTTTTTAGATAGATAGATAGATAGATAGATAGATAGATAGATAGATAGATAGATAGATAGATAGATAGATAGATAGATAGATAGATAGATAGATAGATAGATAGATAGATAGATAGATAGATAACAATCAGTAACCTGTGTATTCGTCGTTTCTACCAGAATGCGTTTTTCTCAGTTTCTTTCATTGCACATTATGTTTATTTATGAAATAGGAAAGTGATTACGTCATTGATATACATATTCGGGTTTTATTCTACGCTACATTCAGGTAAGGTTTCGAAAGTTTCTCATTGCTTTTGCTCGTATATATGTTATCGTTATAGAAGCTGGTATTGATTATAGTTGTTTATCACAATAGTACAATGCATGAAAATTTTCTGAGACTACCAATCAAATTTAATTTATATATAACATTTGGATTCGAAATGTTTGAACACTGATATAGAAACACTAGGTAGCGATGGAATAATGAGATGAACAATATGAATAAATGTTCATACACACATGCGAGTCATAGCAGTTATAGAGTACTGGCAGCTGCAGGAAGTGATTAGGTTGTATTTTATGGGTGTTGGATAATTAATGGCCGAGTAATAGTCACTACACACCACGTTTTGGATAGAGGTTGCTTCACATTGTGTATCGGTTAGTGTTATGTGCTGGATACTATAAATCGGTGCAGATGTCATAGTATGTCTATGGTCACAACACTAGGTTGATAGCACATTGCGTAGGTGACTAAGTACTGGATGGTATATCACTAACCATGGGCAATAGGACACTATTGCGTTTCATATAATAATATACAAAGTCATCTACATTTTGTTATCATGGAGGGATAATCTTAAATCGAAGTTTTGCTCTGGATGGGAAAACGATGTAAAACTACAGCCAAAGTTCTGATAAGGGGACGGCGATAAGGGCGACTTTCCAGTTAGCCATATCCAGGTCTTACTATTTCCTGTAGTTTGGTGATCTTTTCTGCGAGGAGTGCACGAAATATGATGCTGGCGAAGAGCACTGCTTCAGAAAGCAAAAACATGCGACGTCCTTGCCTAGTGTTAATTCCCGTCAGCAATCGTTAACCCCACATTCTTCCGTCCGTCCATCAGTCCACCCTTCCGTAAACAATCATATTTGTAATTTGTATTTATCAGTCAGATTCCGCGTGTAACCATATACTTATTATATATGGGATTAGGTAAATTTGTTGCCAACATATCAGGGCTTATGTGCTGTTCAGGCGAGTTTGTGAAACAAGTAAAATATCGTTCTA
Source organism: Potamilus streckersoni (assembly GCA_016746295.1). Classification (NCBI taxonomy): domain Eukaryota; kingdom Metazoa; phylum Mollusca; class Bivalvia; order Unionida; family Unionidae; genus Potamilus; species Potamilus streckersoni. The sequence goes on from JAEAOA010000229.1 coordinate 659,432, forward strand.
CCGTAAAAATGATATTTTAATGACCAAGAGCGAGGTTTGACAAGAGAACAAAAATGTACCACAATACTTCATCATCCGGACTACTCCGACACATCCCACACTTAGCTTTAGTTTGTGAAACGATCTGCGCATGGAACATTGCGTATACACAATTACACCCTGTTTTGGTGTATTCCTCATAAGAATTGTGTTTACAATAAGGGTCATAAAGCATGGATTCTAACATAAATTTCAATGCATACGATCGTCAAGTTTCATGTTAAGGACATGAATATTGTATGATTTGGAATTACGCTATCTGATTTTGTATTTGATATTGCTGTCCGCTGTGTCCTGCTTTAATATCAAATTAATCAAGGGCAAAATTTAAATGATTTTACTAACTGGAAAGCTAGTGCTAAATTAATTATACACTCCTTCATACTCCAAAGACATCAAATATGGTCCGCCTGAGAATCTAGGTACATCTGCGTTCCCCCCCCCCCATTTTATGACATACTTGTCCCCCTAAATTAACACAGACTCTGTTCGTCATCTAATAAAGCTGCCAATAAAGCCATGTTAAAAATTTATTTCACTATTTACTCGAAAGCATGGTCGTATATACATGTGCCTTTAGTGTAAGACTTATTACAATGTATTTTAAGTGTGAAATGAAACTAGGGACTATCTGCGGTAAAACAAATTCCACGTTGACAGTTAACTTGAAAACAAATTACCGCTACTTATCTTAAAAGAATATTCGTAGTGATAGGGGATTGTTTTTACGAAGCATTTACAGGATTTTGTTTCACAATGAAAATGATACAAGGAGAACCAAACTATATGCAATAGTCTTGAAAATTTTTAAATAATATTTATTTTAAAGAATTAGGATTTTTACTGAAATACTTCGGATGATATATAGAATGAAAATGCTGTTGTAGAGACTCAACATAATTAGTAACGCATGAATACAACATTGAGGTTACGGTTACTAACTTTTTAGGCTTAATTTACTCTGGTATTTATTTATATCATTTTCATTAACGCAATCAGTTTTTTTTCGCCCCAGTTTGACCTACAGTCATTAGGCTAAATTTAATGTATGAGAGACATTTGAATATTCTTCTATTTGGATATTATTATTATTATCTGTTTCTTATATCCAGTGTTTGTGCAAGCCTACTACATCTAGGTTAATCACTAATCAGCTCTGTATACCGCGTGCAAATGTGTGGTAACGCAGCAAAAAAAAAACACTACAATAAACGCATAAGGTATATTAGACGATTAGACTGCTGGACTTTTATTTGACAAATTAAAACAGAAGACAATTATTTTCAAGTTTGATGTCATAGATAAACAAGATTATAATACATCACTCTTTCTCTACGATACATATAAACCTACTGATAATGAAATATGCTTGAAAACATAGTCCAAGCCTAAATTACATCGATAGTTCCATGGCTTATTAATAGGTGTATTTAAGTTTACAATCAAGCGAAGATAATTTTTCTATATAATTTTTGATTATAAAACATGCTGTCATTTTAATTTCTCCATGAACAAAATTGGCTAAACTAGAATTGTGATGTTCTGTATATTTGCATTTATATGTTTACCTTAGAAGAGAATACAACGATTCTCGGATACGTACATATGTACAGAAACATAGCAAAATAAATTACACAACAAACAAATAGACGTTTCACTACGTTTTGGAATACTTAAATTTAATTTCTCCAAGATAATAATAAACAAATGGGTAGTCGTGTTCAAAACGTTTTCTTGGTGTATTTTCTAGGGACTGTTTTAAAATATACTGCTTTTAACTACATTGTCAGTATTAGTGAATCTAAGATATTTCATAAGGGTGGGATAATTTTGTACTGTTGATGGCGTTTCTGACACAGCAAATAATAATCTTAATGGCGCTGGAGCTACAGATGATTCTGACTTACAGCAACAATAAGATTAGCCGTTCCAAATATACAACAACGCTATAATGAGGGACAAAGGGCGCTTGCTACTGAATTACAAAAATAACAATGATAATGCAGCTCAGCACAATATTTGGATTTTGTCGCAACTGCAATAAGGTATTTTGATGACTAAAACACACTCTAGATCGGGAAGATCAAATTGTCTTGTTCCTGTTAGTGAAGCAGATGCAACATTTGTGATTATAAAATTAGTGTTGCGGATGATTGAATTATTCCATCGACCAACAAGTCGATATAGATTAATGTAATGTTAGAATCATATACAAGAAAGATTTATTTTCATCAACAAAAAATATATTAAACAAATGTTCCTGACGCAACAGACTACTCATGGCGTATTACAGCGAATCAAAATGAATAATTGCCAAGGCATATATTATCAGTTTTCAGCAAACAACGCAACGTAGCCAACAACTATATAACTCGGTATTCGACAACGATGACCTTAGAAATTTATTTCTCAGATTAAACTCTAAACAATAACCAAAACGAGCGATTCAATGCAATTTTGCAGCTGACTCTGGTAAAAAAAAAGTTACGAGAGCATATATGTACCTGGTCGAAGTGATATAAAAATACACAAATTAATATTGTGGAGTTTCGTTTGTTTTATCCAAGCTTTATCTTCGACGTAACAAACCACTCCGAAGATTCGTTTATTCAACTGTAGAAATAGAAGTAACTTGAACACTTGGAAGATGTGATTATTATTTTTTACGTAGGTTCAACATTTTTACAGTCATATCGCTACGATGTCTGCAGTGTGGCAGTTTATAGGGATGTCTTGCACTAGGGCATCATGCCTCAGACATGTAGCATGATGCACCACCCCGTCACATTAACCTGACACCAGGCCGACCAGTCTTAACACTAACTTCTTTAATGATGAGCGCCAAGCAAGGAAGCTATTAGTTCCATTTTTTAAGTGTTTGGTACTACTTGATCAGGGATCGAACCCACGAACTTCCGCATCCGAGGCGGACGCTCTAAACACTAGGCCACATGAACGGCTGGACACTTGGAAGAGTTTCAGCAACTCCTTTGAACGTATTTGCGCTTGCGTTTAGCGACCAATTCATACCAATTGACTCAGAAAAGGGTAGAATAAAGTTGCAAGTATAATCAAACAAACTTGATATAATCAAACAATGAAAACCGAGTAAACAACAAGAGAAATGAACCAAATGATATTTCCAGAATCTTCACCAACACCGCCAAGAACAGCGGTGAAAAAACAAAAAAAAAAACAAATTGATAAACTTGATCGTAAAGCAGCGTTAAAATCGTCGTTGTTAAATTATCAGTTGGAAATGTAATAGAGATGTCCAACACGGCGGAATTCTTGGACTGGCACTATCCAAAGCAGCAAGGAATACTGCGAATGGCAACATCAGTTGTTGCATTATCAGGAGCAGCCAAAGAAAAACGTTGCTTCCAAGCAGTATCAAACAAATGCATGGTTGGTTCCGCTGTCAATGACGACAACGAAGTTGTCGCTAGTGAGGAAGTCATCGATGAAGTTTTATCAAAATAATGGAAGCAGGAAAAACAAGATCAACTAATAAAGAGAACGACAACGAAGAAAAGGAAACAGTGAGGAATTATTCCACTAGTTCCGCTAATGGCATGGACGGATTGAAGTATTATTCTGAATCTACTGGGAGGATATGATAAAGATCTTTGTAGCGAACAGAAAAAATTATTACTTATTGTAAGAAGAAGATACAACTTACACTAGACGTAAACTTCAAGCACAGCAACTGCAGCAAGGATTGCCACTCCCATGTGGTGCTCCATGGCCACAGAAGACTTTGCATAAATACCGACTGGGACATCTCTCATGGGCGCATTTCCATCTACTCTCGAGACTAATTGATGCCAACACAACACATACCTCGATAATTGGAGCCGATTTGATGAAACCTACGTACCTGATAATATAAATTCTATTCGCAGTTGGAAAATTAAAGTATAACAGATGATGAGAATACTTACGAGAAAGAAATTTGGGATAAATTTGGTTGTAATTTGGCGATTATAATTTTGTTGTATTTGAAAGCCGATTGTTACCTGCTGGTTTTGAAAACTTTTGTCGAGCAAGTTATAACAATTTTGGATTGGATCCTTGTTGTTACTATTCATCTGCTGGCATGTCATGGAGTGGTCTGTTAAAGACGAGTTATATCGAGCCATATCTTTTAACTGAAGTCGATATATTCAACTTCGTTGGAAAAGGTATTGCAGGTGGTACTAATGTTATAAAAAAGACGTACTCAGCTGTTAATAATAAGTACTTGAACATTTATGATGTTTATAAACAGTCAGATCATATTATTTACTTGCACTATGACAATTTATATGGTTATTGTTATGTCAGAACCATTACAATGTAATGGATTCCATTCTATAACTCTATACTAATTTCTAAGAGAAACCGAAAAAAAAAGATTATTGGAAAAATGAAAGACGAATTTATGTTCATACTGTTGAAAGAGTTTGTTGGTTTGAGAAGTAAAATGTATGCTCTAGTTTTAGATGATAAAAACCTTACTAAAAGCAAAATGTATTCATAAGAGATATGTGTTTGCAATTTGACAATTTCAAAGTTGAAAGGATGTGAAAAGGATGTAAACAAATGTTATAAGATTGAATTATCCCAAACTTGAAGCAGACGAAAACATAAAACATGGATTAGGTAATTTTGACGATAAAAGATACTGTCAAAATGGCATAGATATATTTGCACTTGGCAATTGTCGTAACAAAATATCTCTACTAGATATTATACTAGGTGACTATGGCAGGATATGATTGTCAAATTTTGTGCAAACAATACAAATAATGCTCGAAAATCTAACAGTAAAGATAGAAATAATAGGAAGATTAAAAGATTGATGCTGCATGGCAAGCATTTCACTGTTCGATTCAACAATGGAATGTCTTGTATATGATTCAGTGCTAATAATAAAATTCCAAGCAGCAGGTCATTCGTACCAATGGTAGTAAATATTTTGATTATTTGAAAATTAAGAAAAGAATTATAGTCAAAAATTAATAAATTTTACAATTCTATCAGACTAAAAGAAACAAAAAATAATTGACCTTGATAGATCAGTTATATTTATTAATAAGAACTATCGGCTTATTAGGTCTCAAAAGAAAGCTTTTCTGAAACTCAACGTTATGTTGGTGGTGTGGTAAACTTTAGTCTTTATCATCACGACGATGAAATATTTTTGTTAGCAATAGTTGAAACGTTTATGATTGCATGTGAGGTATTAACTTCGTCTGCATAACATATAGAGTAGCAGGACAAAATTTGGACTTCTAGATGAAAGCTTCATCTTCAAGTAAGAGTTGGTTATTTCGTTTATGGTCATAATGCAGGTTACAATTTGTAAGAAATGCCAAGTTTTAGTAATGTAGAAAATATCGTTGAAGGACTTCTCAGTGTCTAAATATATTTTGACAAGTAAGTCTCTCATTGGTCGTTAATTAAGCTTGATCTAGAAACCGGTGATTCGTTTTCTGATTGTTATGGTAATAAGGTCAGAAAAAGGAGTAAATCGTACTTGAAAATGGGGTAATAGTCTAGAACCCACATTTTCCTTTGCTTCTTATACCTGAAGAAAATACACACTATTGCTTAAAATAAATAGATGACTAAAATAAAATGACGCAAAGTTTCATTCGTCAAGACATTCGGTATTCGCTGTGATCTTTTATATTAATGTGTAGCGTCTTAAAGAAAGTCTTTCTATTACTTTTATCATTTTATTACAACAAAATAAAACAGACAAGGGAAGCAAGCATACAAAACTAAATCGATGATCATAACGATACGGATACTCCATGTTGCTGCTTGTAGTATCATGAATAGCACTGATGTAGTGAGATGCTCCGCATAGAACTGCGTAGCTTAATCTCATACTGCTGTGCAAAGCAGTGAGACAAAAATATGAGAACAAGTGATTGCGTAATGATAGAATTCATTGCAATAATTTAAAAATGTTCTCTTGGAAGACATGCCAATTTTCTTTGTATCTATGAGTTATTAATTATTTTACGATAACGAAATTCAGTAAATTTTCAAATTTTAGATTTTTAAATGTGGTGATTTGCCTGATTCTTTCAGGAATTCCAAAATATAAAAATAAAATGATTATAAGATAAATTTAGAATGTTGATAGCAATTATGCGCACAATTGTTATTTACCAAAGCAAAAACAATTACTTTGTGAGATTCTTCAACAATTATAACAAACACAAACTTATCTCAAAAACTGTCACATTTATTTAGCATTTAGCTTAACTGGTCCATTTAGATGCTTTTAACATTGTCTATTGACCACACATTGATGACATCATTGTGTCTAGATAAAACGATCCTTGACGTGTTATTTATATTGTTGCTTTTAAGGATTTACTAGCCTAAAAATCATATGTGAAGTGTCAGGGAAATTATAAAGGTAGATCCAGTCACATATGCGGTGGTATCTAAATTTAAATTTTAAATAATTTAGTCTTATGTCCATGAGAGGGGACAATTCTCTAAAGGTATTCATTGTCTGTAAAGTGATACAATGATAAGTACATCAACTGCAATGTGATGCATTTGCTGCAATATTGAAATTGAAATGTTAACAAGGTTTTCTCTCACAATATTAACACAGAAACTTGAGTCGTAGGTAGCTGAATATATATTTTTTAAACTATTTCCATTTTATCTAATAACTCTCTTAGTATTAAAACGGAATATAATATTTTAAAGGTACAATTAAATTTTTAGGTTTATCCCACCAAATAGTTTTTCTTAGAAATTTAATTTAATAATACCTAATGTTTACGGAAAAAATTAACATCAGTCTCGCAGTTGATTCTTTTTTTTCCAGCTCATAGCCCACAACATGCAAACACAAATGTATCTCTTATTGGTATATAATAATTTTAAATAATGCATTGTTCATGCAAAGTGTAAAACTGGTATGTGTATGATTCTGATTTTGACATAGCTTTAAACAATGTTTCAGTCTTATAACTACGATGTCTGCAGTGTGGCAGTTCATAGTGATGTCTAGCATTGGGGAATCATTCTGCAGGCATGTTGAATGGAGTCCCACTGGGTCACATTATCCTGACACCAGTTCTATATTGTTATGAAATGTTTTCAGTTTCAAACTCACAGGTCCTCATGCAATGCAATAAACAACATATATATCATCAGTAAATAATGCATGGCGTTAGTTTGACGATAAAATCAAACGTTATTTGATACAATAAAATGATTGGAACCTGTCACAAGTACAATAAAGTGGCTCAAAACGAATAAATAATTTGAAACTTCACTACAGTTGATTTGCATTCGTCATTTTTCTGGAACGCAGGAGAAAACTTAAATGTTTGCGTGTTGGTAATTCTATGAAATCTACCCTGATATCGCAGTCGGGTAATGATGTAAGAATTAAGCATGCTTGACTACACTAGTGAAAGTTAAGCTATGAGCAAATTGTAATATTATGGTTGACAAACCGAGAACACTCCAGTATATGAGCAAGTATGTACTTTTTCTGTCACTGCATTATATTTAGCATTTAATCCTAGCAAACGGGCAAATATCGCATATTCTATGAATACCAATAGAATCGTGGTTTTAACTGATCGCCCTGAATATAAGCAAGCAAAGTTTGGCCATCATTAAAATATGTATGCATTTCTTTTGTAAGAGTTTTTGCCCCCTTTGTCTTACACGTATATCATCAACTAAATATATCATGAAATCAGATTGTGTTGTAATTTCTTCTTGTTTATTTAGTAGATATTATGATCATCAGCATAAAATATGAATTTTGCCAATCTTTGCCATTACACTATTTTATTACACATCTCTCCATAATGCGGGGTAGCCGTTGCTGTTGTTGTAGGGTTTAATTTCATTTTCTGCTAAAGACAAGCTATTCATAGCCGCATGTATAAATGGTGGAGGAAGAACCCGGGGAAAACCCCTGAAAGAATCAACGACCCACTAGAAGCTACAGTCATGCTTTCTCACATACCCACATTGGCCGAAACCAAACTCAAACCCAGGCAGTTTGATAAGCGGTATAATGAGAGAGATGTGTATGAGTATGGCGGTATGAAAGGATGAAATATCAAATTATATCAAATTATGCTAAATATATCTTCGTTAAAAGTAGGAACCTTTACAAATATATACAGACCAATTTGAATTAATAAGACATTGTCTCTAAAGTATGGATGCGTCTGTGGTACACTGGGTAAAGTGTCTGTCTAATTACAAACTGCCTGATAGTAGAAGATTGATATCCACCACCTTCAGGACATATTCTATATACTTCAAGTCTCCTATCAATGTTTAGCATTTATTATTTTCAATTGGAAGAACGTTTTTGGATATAGCTATGTCTAATGGTAATGCCCTAACACGAACTGTTGTCCTTTATTTGAGAGGTTATTAAAGGTCACCAGAATATGAAGCATTATCTGTGAATGTTAGATATCTATATATTTGGTGTCTAAGTGCTAGACTGTTAGATGTCTAAAGATATATTTTTCTTAGATCTAATTTAACACTTTACATAAAGTGTCTTCACAGAAATGGATAAAACGCATGATTAAATATGTTCATCGTTTCGACTTTACAAGCAACTGTCATCTTTTACGTGTAGTTTAATATCTCAAGCTCTTCCAGTGTGGCCGTGTGAGAAGATTTTCAGTAGCTGCCTATTGGTTGGTGGTTCTAACAAGCGTTTTCCTTGGATATACTTTCATCAAATACATGCATTAAATTAATAGGAAATGAAGCAGCAATAACATCAAACTAATAAAGAGAACAACAATTGAATATATACACTGCGTTTTCTAGAAGGACATATTCTATGACCCTTCCATTGTTGAAGTGGCTATAGGTAACAAGTCGACTTGTCGTGAATAACAAATGCAGTTGGAATACCATTACATTTCCAGCATATTATTTCTGTGTCTTACTATTTAATTCCTTCGATCTTTATATGCTACATTGTATACGACACGAATGATGTCTGTTCCTGACAATAATTACTCACAATGAAAGTTATTCTTTGATTTCCATAAAGGTGTATCCAAGAGGCAATTTCGTATGATCTGCTTTTTCCAAACATAAGAATTAACACGTGCTAGGGATGGGGTTTCGGGATCCCTGTAGAACTTTAATATTATAACTATTCCGTTGAGTATACCAGTGGTACACAACGTTTCTCGGCCAAGAGCCAGATTGTATTTTATAAGGCCACGCAAAAGCCGCAAACACTAATTTCTTTAATAAAGTTACTGTTCGCCGGCCATATTTCTGTGTTGTTTTCATTTGCTTTGAGTGCCGGTCAGAACACTTTCGCGGGTTGAGAGTTGTGTACCCTGGAGTATATAAATGTATATCTATCATTTTGAGTATGCGACGTGTTATTGTGAAAGTGGTAGTAACATATTGCGGACCATAAATAAATAATTATAGACTGTAGGTTATTATATAAGAGTCAGTTTGGGTTATAAAGGTCATCTTATGTTAACATGGTCCTTCAGTTTAATATGGAAGTGAAATTATGGTTTCGAAATTGTTTATGGTTTCAAACTGGAATGGTAATCTTCAATGCTTGATCGACAATGCAACACGTTACAATTACCATCCAGATTAAGACATATTAAGCGTCCATTAATTAAATTAATATTCAAGTACACCTGTAAAATCATGTGCCCGATTTTTGATTGCAATGAAATGGACACCATAAATGATATACTTACACCCCTTCCACTAACCATTGAACATAGAATCAAGTAAGCAGCTTTTAATTTACTATCGAAACATACACATTACTATTAGCAAGTCAATGCTATCCAGCACATAAATTATTCTATCAAAAACATAATACTAACGATAGTTATCTAAATGAAATTAACATGGCATAAAAAAGTGTAGACAATGTATATCTTCAGAGGGTCCAATACGGTTGCGGTTCTATGACTATCTGCTAAATAGAAAAAGACGTCTTGCAAGATAATCATATTTGCTTTAAAAAAAACTGTTGAGATCCATTGTAAGAATAAAAGTGTCATTGTCATAGTTATATCAAAGTCCCCGTTTATCTGCATTTGGTCTTCATTTTGCAGCAAAGATCTCAACACTGATATTAAATAAATAATGCACCTTGCCAACATGCTCTTTCATGTGCAAAAATTGATTACATATTTTTATTATTTATCACATTTTCAAAGTTATTAGAAAGCAACGTAAACCACTTTACAAATAGAATAAAAAATGTAAAAATGTTGTAAAGCTTATCCCGTTTATCTTTTGTTTTCTTAATATAATAAGCTATAGTTTCGAATCTTATTTTCATTTTCAAAATTTGAAAGACAAACGTGAAGTTATTCGTCTTTATTTACGACCACGTAATATGCATTTACATTGTCACCTATGCTCTTCTTGAGCAAGTCAATATAAGCACTATCCTTTAACACTTGAGCATAAAATTTCCAATATTCATTTTCTCTTGGACACTTTGAAAAAGACACACTAAAACAATAGCTGAATGATCAGTTCTATACCATTGTAAGATAAGTGCATCAATTAAAAATATTATCAGATGGAAGAACGTAATCTAGTCTACCTTGTTTCAATAGAAGATTGTTGCGTCCAGGTATAAACATTTAAGTCTTGTCTGTAATTTATCCAGAGTAAATTATTTTCATATCGTTTTTCGGGTTATGAATTAGTGCACGAGACGTTTGATGTAAAATATAAATATCCAAATGTATTTTTGAAAAATATTCCAGTCTCCACTCATTTTAATGGATGAGTTCTCAGAATAATAAAGTTTTTTCCTTTAGATTTCTAAATAAAGCTAGGTTATCATCGTTGTACACATCAAAACGTACGAGGGTTATTCTATTTCCATTATGTAGAATATCTTACATTATAAATCTCCCTAGACTGTCAGATCTTTCTTCATGGCTCACAATTTCAAAATTATTTCTAATGAATAGTGTGACTATATCACGAATACTGGTACAGTAGCTAAATATAGATTTGTATCCCCATTCAGCAGGCCAAGGGTTTTTATCGGTCTTTGTTCTAAACTGGGGATAAAGCTTTATTGCTTGTTCATTCTTTTCGGAAACAATATCTTGGACCCTTTTCCACCAGCACTAAATAAAATCCATATTTGGGTTCACCTTTTGTAGAACATATAACTCATATGAAAATTAGTTTATTGTAGGCTATATTCACACTATAGTAATTTTTGTATTGTCGGATCGATTCGGATGGTCTAAGGTACAAGTAATTTAATCAACCAGAACTTCCTAGTCCTGTGTTGAGATCTGCCGGACATCGATAACAGGAACTGCTCCATGGAATTGCGGTTCTCCAATCAAATCAATCTAACAAAATTTCTGAAAGTGATTCACATCATTCAAAACATATCATTATTAGTCATACAACTCACTAACATTATGTATGTGTAATATGTAATTTATGTTGGCGTTACCTCATGTTTAAAGATTGCAAGAGTCACTATGTAAATAACAAATAACATTATTAATTTCTTACAACGATTGTAAATTGTATTTATAATAACAAATTCTTTTAGATAAACATATTTACGTGGATTTGTGTTCAAGACATTTGTATTACTCAAGGGAATTTCTTGTCTACCTAATGTTTACTATGTTTATTAATAATATTTCAGTAAAATAATATCCTTGTTTACAACGTAGATTGTTCTTGAAATGGTTATATATTATTTCGTGACTAAATCACTTTTTGTGTTTTTTTGTGAATTCATTTAAAGATGTTTTGGATTATATCATCGTAATAAATAAAGACTGTGAGCACATCAACACTATTCCAGGATTATGGTACATCGGCATAGTCAAGATGGGAATTCATTAAGAATAACATTGGGAGTAACACGGAATATGCTATGTTTTTGGACTTGTGATAAACGATTTTGGATTAGTTCGGATTTCATTCACGATACCTTAATTTCTATTAAAATTTTCACTTTTTTTCTAGGACATGAACTTATTTGTTGAATTTTGCAAAACTTGTTGGCTTTTCTCTCTTTTTTTACTAGTATTAGACCATATATATATATATATATATATATATATATATATATATATATATATATATATATATATATATATATATATATATATATATATATATATATATATATATATATATTTGTATCACTAATAGAAAGGGACCCTTTCGTTTGATAGTTGACTAAAACTTGCTGACTGAGTATTCCAAAGGTACCTAAACATGAATTTGTTTATGTGCCTGCCAGATCTCGATGAAAGGCTGCGTATATCTGACTATAAATGGAGGGAATAGACACTTAACTCCTTCTCTCATCGGTGTCCTCATGCGCACGATGTAACAGTTTTTGTATATTTTGTACCTGTACATATTATTTGACTGACCCCAACTTTCTAATGTGCAGTTCAGAACGTGCACAAATATTTATTTTAGCATTTTGTCATACTGATTGGAACCTGTCACAAGTACAATAAAGTGGATCAAACCGAATAAATAATTTATAACTTCACTACAATGGATTTGCATTCGTCATTTCTCTGGAATTCAGGTGAAAATTATATGTTTGCGTGATGGTAATTCAATGGGATCTACTCTAATATCGCAGTCAGATAATTATGTAAGAATTAAGCATGCTTGACTACACTAGTGAAAGTTAAGTTATGATCCAATTGTAATATTATGGTAGACAAATCGCGAACACTCCCGTATATGTGCAGGTATGTATTCTTTCGGTCACTGCATTATATTTAGCATTTAATCACAGCAAACGGGCAAATATCGCATATTCTATGAATACCAATAGATTCGTGGTTTTAATTGATCTCCCTGCAAATAAGCAAACAGACGTTTGTCCATCATTAAAATATGTATGCATTTTTTAATCGACGCACTACTGGAGTTTTTGTAAGAGTTATTGCCCTTTTGTCTTACACGTATATCAAATATATAACGCATGAAATCAGTTTGTGTTGTAATTTCTTCT